>CM021768.1:32343658-32426632 GCA_011076525.1 Nettapus auritus | reverse complement strand
CGAACGGCTGTGTGGTGTTTAGCTGCCGGCCGGGTTAAACCACAACACTGGTCAACAATAAAATAGGCAAATGTGGGAAAAAAGCAGAAAAGAAGTGAAACATGGACAGGTATGCTCTGGCCAGAAGGTTTCTGTGATCTACTAAGAAAAAAGAAAAAAAAAGTGCTAAAAATTATATGGTGTTATTTCTGTAATGGTGAAATATTTTTAATATATAAAGTGTTTGATGGCAAATCCTCTATCTCAGATGATGAATATATTTTCATAATGTAGAAATAAACCCACTCAACTAGCACTACCATCACATTTATTGTAAAAGATGAGGATTGACTCTTTAATCTCACCAGTGCAGTCTCATGTGACTGTGGCTGCTTAAAATTGATGATCTCCAAAGCAAGTGTCTTTTTCACTTTGGCTAGATCTGCCTCTCTTGCTGCTTGCAGTAAAGAATGTCCTTTGAATTCATCTATTAGAGAAGGAGATGCATTGAAGATTCAGTAACAAGTTACCTTTACAGACATTACTTGAGAAAGGTACCTATACCCAGTTAAGAGGTAGTAAAAGCATTTCTGTACATCTTCAGATAGTGGCTTACCTGGTATGCATAGTAACATGAAAAGAACACGGTTTCCTGAAACCAAAAGGGTATTCCAAAGAAGCGGTGCAGTGATTCCCTGAGGAAAATTCTTAGTTTTTCTCCCTCTTACCCCCCACCCACTTCACATTAAATGCATATGTGACCTCTCAATTATCTGTGTATATGTTCAAGTGAGCACACAGCTACTGCAGGCTTTTTTTCTACAGAAAAAAAAAAAAAAACATTACAGTTGGTTTTCCAAAATGTTACTGTATTTACAACTAGAAGTAATTCAAGGTAAAGACTGAACAAATTGTTTAAATACAACCGTTAAACTATTGGTGTTAAAAAAAGTTAAGACAGCTAAGCATTTGAAGCCAGTCTGCTACAAAGATTTTGATAGTAGCTATATATTTGCAAATACAGAGAGGTAATTTTGTTATTTTCTGTGCCATACCTTGATCATTTCAGGAACTAGTCCATTTTAGTTAAAAAGTATTTTCAACTTGAAAAAGATGAAAAGCGTTTACTATAAAATATACAAAGGTGAGATAGGCTATCAAGGATGAGGTCTGAACTTGGGAATGAGAAACAAGAAGATGGATAAGTCCACCCCCATCCAGAAACTAAAAATACAGAAATAAAACAAAGTTTAAATATATTTTTGCTTTTTAGTTTAAAAAATGGTAAATTAACTTGCTTGAAGCCAGAAACACAATGTCCTAAGCCAGCCTAGAACAGAGTAGAGAAGTAGCTGGGAAATATTAACCCTCTCCTCTTCTGTCCTAGAGGAAAGCTTTCTGCTGCACTTGTTTTCATTTCTGTGTTACCACCTTCATGGAATAGTGACAAACAACAACCTGTGATTTTGAGCAGTGCAAGATCACATTCTTAGTCTGCCAGGGGATTCTGCTATATTCAACAGACAAAACCAAAAGCTTACAATTGAAGCAATGTATAATCGAGTTCAGAATTTATACTTCGGGAAGATGTTTTCTGCAACTTCATTATATTTTGTTTCTATACTTGTCTCATTTAATTATCTTTACAGTTTATAACAACGAGAAAACAAACCCGCAAAAGAGGGCAAATAAAGGCAGACAAATTTCAATTGGAGCTGAGACATTTTTTTTCGTAAACAGCATTAGGACTGCAAACACTACAAAAAAAAAGGTGCTGGAATTTCCATCTCTTCAAGCTTGCACATCAAAGCTGTATGTCTTCTAGAAGTCACTCTAACTGTTCACAGGTTCCTACAAGCCTGTTCACGTAAAGGCTCCTATGTGACTTGATTAGACTTTTAGCATAAAAATCACCCACAGTCACTGATTCAGCAGTGCCTCCTTGCCTTACACATTTTACGTCTGAAAAAAAAAGTAGACAACATCATGAATGGCCTATTAGAGTTATCTACTTATTTAAAGTGAGGAGCACATCTGTATTTCTGCTGCTGCTTTGCATCTATCCGTGCTTTATGAAGAAACTGCCTTGAAAGGAAAGCATCCCTTTATATTAACCAACAACTGTTTTAAGTCTGAAAACACTTACAGGTTAGCCTCTCCCTCAGTTCAGGTGTTGGAGCCATGTCGACTGCACTCTTGCCATGGCAGTTGACTAATGTGGGATCCGCACCGTGACTCAGCAAGAGGGAACAGACTTCTACACGGTTCTTGGAAGCAGCCTCATGCAAGGGTGTAAATTGCCAGAGGTCCATAGCATTAACACAGGCACCATGCTAGCACAAGAAGAAAAGCCTTTTATTAGTAGGAAATCACCCTCAACAACAAAAAAAAGCGCATGAATTTTCATGTCATTATAAAAACTAGTTTTATTCTTTCATATATGAATACACACACAAAAATTAATTATAAACATACCTATACATATTAAAAAAAATATGAATCCTCAACAAAATGGGAATTTCTACATGAACTAATTTTTAACCCCACCCCACCCCCCCCCCCCCCCCCCCCCCGGCGGAAGATACTCTACTATCTCTAAAGAAATTAGGTAGGGAAAAAACACATCAATATGAAGTCATAGGCTTCTGAAATTACATACAGGATGTTTGAAATCTGATACTAAAGAAAAAGAGTCTTCCTTTTCAACTCTGGTATGAACAGTCCACCTAACACATCTAAATTCTAAATTTATAGTAATTACTTTCCATCCTTCTCCTTACCTTAAGGAGCAGCTCTGTAACCTCATAGTGTCCATATGAACATGCATTGTGAAGAGGCACAAGACCACTGTATGAAAGAAGGGAAATGACAAATTTATTCACGCAGCATTGCTGAAGAAATTGTTATTTTCGATTTACTGAGAGGTGAACAGAAAACAAAATAAAACCTAATCACTAACATCTTTAAAAATTAAGATTCAAAAACTACTGGAAAAACCTTGCATTCCCAAACAACACATCATTTGTGAGTGACATTAAAGCATTTTTCCTGGCAGGCCACAGATGTTTAATTTACCAGTAAGATTATCGTTAATTGCCTTTGAAATGATCTTTCTTGAAGCCACTAAGGGGGGAAGAACTCCCATTCCACATTCAATTTGCTTAGTAGAAGTCAGTGTTCTATTTCTGCCTAAATGTGCACTCCTGTTTATATAAAATGCTGTCCGGAAGTCAGAACTCTTCAGATAATACTAACCTAACTCCTGGGTATATTATGAAAATGTACAAATATCCATAGACAGCAGGCAAATTGCTGCTCCAAACTGAGGGATGACCTGATTTCACTCAATTTTTTACAGTCAAATTATAAGATGATCGATGCATTTTTTTATAGCTATACTACAGGAGGTGATACTCAAAAATGATACTAGTGAGGAAAATGACAAGGATGACATTACAAGCACAAGCTATGTAATAAAAGAGCCACACACTTAAAAGGGAGATGCGAAGGGGACAATTATTACAGAGAACTAAATAATTTTAATTCAAGCCAAACAAGCTAGGCTAGTTACGGCTTAACAGATCAGAATGTATAATACACTGAAAACAATAATTAACTCTCCACCATCTATGAAAAATACTGTGTATGTTCCCCAAAATTGCGAAATTAGCAAAAAGAGCATTGGGAAAGTGAGTACTAGACTAGTTTGCTTACTTCTAAATTTTGAAAACAAAAAAATGAGCAAAACCAAACCAAACCAACAACCAAAAAAAAGAAAAAACACCAAATCATGTTGATGCCACTAAAAAGGAGAAAGAGAGAGCTCGCTGGGCTGTTACACATACCTTAGAGTGTTTGAATTGTTTACACGTTTAATACAAAGTACATGTACAGTTTTTCTTTTCTTTCCCTTTATTCTTCTCCCCTACTTGAGCTCTACTTAACTACTTTTCACACAGCAATACTTTCCAAGTAGATCGTTCCAACCTCATTAAAACATCTACACTGGAATTTTCTACCAAGTGACACTTAAATTTCTTAACGTGTGAAATGCCTAAAACTCACTTAACAATTTTGGATTGTATTCCAAGCAGCTTTGCAGTGGTTTTGTGACTTACAGAATGTGTTATGATGTATTTCACAATTCTGATCCAAAAAAGCCACTAAGGGTGAATGTACAGTCAACAGTGCTACAGTCAGTACTTCAAACTTCAAGAGTTTAAGTAGGCTTACGAGTGACTGGTTTGGGGAAAAAAGAAGAAAGAAAAAACAACAACAACAACAACAAAAACCACTAAGATCTTAATTTAAAATCTCCTTTAAAATTAGGGAAGGAAGGACTATAGGAAATGCCTCAAGTCTGTTGATGGCTAGAGAGCACTCTCATTAATATCTCACCTCTATAAACTCTGATATGCATGTCTTTAACCAGGAGCCCCACATCTACAATGTCAGAAGTAAGCTTTCCTATGAGACCACTGTAAGAATTCACCTTAGAATACAGAAATGTACAGCTAACAATGTGTAACACATAGTTCGAGATTTCTGAATGCTGCACAATTTTTGTTGTAATCTACTCAACTAGCATGCTGGCTGCAGAAAAATGGAATAGCTTATCTTCTACTGTATCTTGTTTTTTTGTTGGCTATGTCAATCAAGGCAAGTCTCCGAGGGCCGCTAGTTGTGAGCTTCTGAGTATCACTGATGTTACTTGCAATTACATCCATATACATGCAATAAGGTAACAAGATTATAGAGAAGTTTTACAATGCACATTTTTTTCATTAATCTCATGCATCTTCTCCCTATCCCCTCTCCTAAAATAATGGTGGAATTCTGTGATTTCACAGGGAGGACTGTGCACGGAAACAAGGAATAAGGATTGGAAAAAAAATAAAGGTGTAGAAGAAAACTTAAAACAAGTGCAGTCACAATTAATCTCTTATTGGGACTGTAACAAATGTTTACTTACCATTAAACACATTCATATTTTTGAAGCAGACGTCACATTCTTAACCAACTATTTGAGATTATGGTGCAACATCAAGCAAAGAAATAATTTCTCATCTTGATTAACAGAAAAGCACTGCTGCAAACAGATAATAAATCAATTCATTTTACATACCCTTTGTCCTTTGCATGAACATCTGCACCGTGCTGAAGCAGAAGTTGGACTATTCGTACTCTGTTATAGCCTGCTGCTAGGTGTAAAGGTGTCGACTGCAAAGGAAAACAAAGCAAGATGATGAATGGGAGAAACATGTATTTCTGCATTTCACTTCCTACCATTTCATACTCTTTGTTTCTCTTACATATTTGATCAGGGTAGGTTACACTTTCCTTCTGCAATTAGCCAAGTCAAGAAATACAAAGCACACACACACTCCTCCTGTTGTCAAACCAAACCCTTTTCTGGAGGTGGGGAAGAATCTATGTATCACTTAAGGCAATAGCAAATTTATTAGATGAAGTTATTTAAAATGATAGCCCAATGATTGCTCTTTTTTTTTTTTCTTTAATCCTATGTGTTTGGTTTTTATTATTTTTCAATGCTCTAAGTTATTTATACATTTTTTTTCAAACAGTTTCATGAACAAATGTATGCAGTTCAGGCTTCATTCTCAGGTTACAAAACTGCTTGTATGTAAATCTTGTTGCAGTAAGAGCACAAGAATCAGACTGCAGAACAAAACTAATGCACTAGCAGGAATGTTTGTCTTCAGCTCTGCACCAAACAAGTGTAAGTACCTTATTGGTGTCCTGTGCTATGCTATAATAAGACACACACAGAGCAAACTGCATGCAGTTTGCAGTTTCCAGCAAAATACATCCTCAACAGTAATGCCCTAATGGCATACCTAGTAACAAAATAATAATAGCACCTTTCTCCAGAGCTAATTAGTCTTAGCAACAGTCATAAAAATGACATGAAAAATTCCCCTTAAAGTTCAATTATTTCAAAAGCTTTTTATAACAAAGCAAATTTTGTGTGCTGTCTCACTCTGAAGGAACTCATTTATTCCACGAATGGTTGATAGTTTGCTCCTTCCCAGGGCTGAGAAGCAGAGGAATATGAAGGGATCTTTGTTACTATTTATTTTGTGACACACAACAAGCAATGCTCTTCTATCCCAGTAAAAGCCCATACCTAAAAAAGCTTGAACACACAGCAAGACTTAGGTATCTCACGGTATTAAGCCAAGTACAGCTTTACTGCAGGCATTAAGACATCGTTATACAGCATTACAGGTGAGACATCACATTCTTGCTATTAATAAGGTTTAAAAAAATATCAAGACAAACAGTCTCATCTGTAAGCAGCAGCAAGTGCTATGTATTCATAAATGGAATAGATTTCCTGGAATTAACACCCATTTAGTAAGACCATAACCAGGAATAGACTGAATTATATTTCACTAGAGTCTCAACACACAGTTTATTACTATAGTCTGGAGCTACTTTGTCCCAGAAACAGTACCTACTTGGGCACCTACCAGATGTCCCGTGTGCAAAGCGATGACACAGGCTGTGTTGTCAGTAAGGACAGCATAGGGTGTCTCCAAGAAAAATGTCCAGGTAACTCAGCTTACTTGAGAAAGCAGTTCTGCGATTCTCTATGAGACTCACCTTCAGAATTCCCCACACCCTGTGTTTGCTACAAATGGACATCAAAATAAGCAGCTCTAACATTCTTCACCTCCTTAAAGTGCCTCCATAGTTCAAAAAGCCACTCCCAACCAAACTAGCCAAATCTTTAAGTCAATTTGTATTTGTTAGGATCTATTATTCTGTTCCAGAAAGGCTTCTATTACTGAATTAACAATTTGGGATGATCCAAAAGGTATTAAGCTCTTTCAAATCTGCCCCCATTATAAAACAGCTGGCTCCTGCACTTCATAAATACTAATGAAAATGTGGATAAAGGTTACGCCACTGTTGACATTAGAAAAATACTTCAGGTGCTATTTATTTTGACAATTGCCTTGGTTTGGCTACTAAATCCAGTTTGTCAACTGAATTAATAACTCAGAAAATCTGAAAATTATCTGAAGCGGACTGCTGAAAAGTCAGTCTCTTGGAAGGTCTGATCAACAAAAGTAACTGGAGAAAATGCTAAATCTTGGAACGAGATGCAGACAACTGCAGGATCCATTAACCTCACTAGGATTAAAGTAGCTGCATCCATTCTTATCTGCATACTACTTCTAAAACAACGCTGGCAGACTTACAAGATGCTGCTTTACTCGTATTGAGTGTTATTAATAAGGATGTTCTCAACAAGGACGCGTCAGCCCCGGAATCTTGTTGAGTGATTAAAATTTAAAGATAAAACATGACTCAAGCTGGAGCCGTGCATTTTGTATTTCTAGGATTATTAGACCTACTTTTGCAAATTAACTTCATTAGAGAAAAAAGCCAGAACATTTTTAGCTTGTAGCTGCAAGTCTAACAACGCAAACAAAGCAAAGCAATGACAACCCAAATCTTCTGACAACTTATATCCCTGCCTTTCGGAAATGAAAGCTACTTCCTTCTCCCTGAGCAAGGTCACACAGACACCACAGTCTCATGAATGAACCATGTCTCCCCCAACACACCAGGAATTATTTAGCTGCAGCCAAACACCCGATGTTTGGCTTGCTTGCCTTCTGATCCACTGCAGCTTCCATGAAGCTGTGTGCCATGCTGCAGTCACCTCTACAAAAAAAGAGCTAACTCTCCTATCACTCTTAACTGGAGATGGGGCTGAAATCTCTTCCAGTCAATTTATGAAACACTGTTGAATTCAGCACCATAGTCAGGTCTAGCGGACCAACATCCACAAGCCTCTCTTGGCAGTTGCTCTTTAGGTTGGTTCAAAGGCTCTTAAAAATGTTGCACTCCCATATGCTTCAGGAAGGAGGATGTACCCACCTTACTCATTTTTAAGGACATTTCCTTTCTCACGAGAAAGAACATTCATTGATATCATCTTTAATATATATTATGTTTAATATAGATTTACTAATTTAAAATACTAATCCAGTGCTACCAGATTGCACGCTAACCGCAGGAATTAACTACCTAAAACATAATGTCATGCTATGTGAACTAGTCATCATATGGGGATTACTAGTCCTCCCCACCCCAAAAGTGAATGATGTTCATAAAGAGACTGCTGTTTAAAATCAGTGCACTTTTTCTAGAGCACTAGAAAAGTAGGAACTAGTTATCACTACCAGTATTAACGTATACTGCACCTGTAAGGTATATCAACCCAATCATTTCATATTAAGGAAAGAGATTTAATTGAGCTATCAATTAACCCCTCCTCCCATGTCTTGCAGTACTTGGCAAGAGACTTCCTAACAAGAATCCCTAGAGGGCATTTACCTTCTAAGACTCATATTCACAATTACCAAGCCAATCACATTGTCTTGTAATTAAAAAGAGAGCAAATCTACTTTTATCAAGTAAAATAAGACTTTCATGTAAGATGCTCACATTCTTTGAAATTTTTATGGCATCTGTAATTGAGTGCAGGTACCGTGCATTTCAAGTAAGATCCCTGTACACAAAATAGCGAACACAGTCAGCCTGTATACCTACAATTTATATTAAAGCTTATTTTTTTTTCCCTGCAGACTTTTTGAATATGTGTTGTAAAGGCATTTTTAGATTTAAGCAACGTTCATACAACAGTTTGATATTCTCATTGAGCCTTCGGTGTTTTCACACTGCTTTGTTACCAACATCTGATTTAAGGACCTCATGGTCAAGGTCAGCTACCTTTGGACTTGCTGTCCCCGTGTATCAAACAAAAGGGGCACCAAGGGATTGTCAGATCGGCAGGCTGCTGAGTTATTTCTACTAAAATCAGAACATTGGTTTCAACAAATCATCTGCAGGCAACATGGGAGCGCTGGCTCTAAGCACCACCCATATCCCTACCCATCATGCTAAAGAGTCTTCAGGAGCTCTTAGAGATGGTAACGTGCCCACAGCCTCAGAACAGAACATGCATTTTTAGATTCAGAGTAATTTTGGATTGCCAATTTTATGGGTAACTTACAGCTGAAGGATTTTACATAAGGTTATCATTATATCATGTATTACCTGCTCATTCAATAACAGCTACGGGAGCTGCTGTAAGAACTAATAATGCCTGTTCTTGCCTGCTCTTGCTCTCTGCCACTAGAATCTCTACGTTACGTTCTCTGATAACAATCTTAATTAGCGTGTTCCTCTCATTCACAAGTTGTCATCCTGAAGGCTATTAAAATCAACAAACGAGAATCTTCTTACATACGTCTTGCCTTGCATCTAATTTACAATCAGATGAAGTGATTTAAAATTATCATCACTTAATTTCATCTTCTATGATCAAAGCATTTTCACTATAAAAAGGCAATACCATCTATCAGATGTCCCCAAGACCAGCTCTGGTCTTGACATATAATGGCTATACCCATGTTCAGAAGGTCCCCAACTGGACGTTCACCAGTAAGGGTGGTTCTTGACAAACGAGTACAACTTTTATTATATACCCTTTTATAAGATACCTAAGGACAACCGTATGTTTACTGACAACTTTTTTATAACACCCTCCTGATAAAAGGCATCCAAAAAAAAAAAAAAAAAAAAGAAGAGGGGGAAGGAGGAATCACATAATGATCACCATACACTTTACCATAAATGACTTTCTTACCTTGTCTCTAACCTACCTTCAGGTTTGGTAACTTGGAAAATGAAGGTATGTAGCAAATCCCCATTTAACTTCTATCAAACAGAACACCTTTATTCAAATCAGACTGCATGGCCAGCAGAGAGCAGTAGCAATATAAATAGTATTTTTAGCATTTGCAGTTTGTTTTACAAGCTCCCTCAAAATGGTGCTTCACCTCCTCTGAACTGAGATAAGTAGAAAGGTTTCTAACCACAGACTGCACCTTTGTTTCACAGTCTGCATAAAACTGACTGCTTTGAAAGATGTCCTGAGGCCTGTGAAGATGACTACCTGAATCAGGCATACTAAGCAAAAACCTTTGTGGCAGGCAAACAACTTTCTCTCTTTACTGGGTTAGAATTTATGATGCATTCTTTCTTTAAAGTCACAACAGTCTGCATCTGCTCCATGCTGCTATCTCAGAGACTTGTCTAAAATGAACTGCATCAATCATGAGCGTGTACCAGGAACATATTCCGGATGCAAGTGAAATACCTCCTGTCACTAATTTATAATCTGGTTAATGGGATGAGAAAACAAGTTGCAACATCATACTCTAGAAGAGATGTTCCTGAGCTTTTCCAGGATGGCAATGATCAGGGTTTTCCTTCCCTGCTTAGATACCCCCTTGCAAAGCATGTCTTGCATTTTAATATTGCACAGCATGCCCATCTGTGGTAGTTTTATGCAGCTGGACTACCCCACAACTGCTTTTTTCCCCCTCTTTCTTAGATCTGCTCCCACAGAGGCACAAACATCACCACTCACTGGCTCGGCTCTGGGCAGCAGCGCATCCCTTTGGAACCAGCTGAAACTGGCCCTTATCTAACATGGGGCAGCTTTGGGGCTTTTTCCACAGAGGCTACCCCAGCAGCCCCTTGCCACGCTAACCCAATACACCATCTCACACCTTCATTTTTAGACTTGGTTGTAAGCTTTCTTGGGAAAACATCTCACTGATGTTTGGTTGTGCAGCATGGAAACTGGAATTATTATTACATACAAACAAGTCCCTCCCTTCTAGAAACATATATTTTGAAACAATTATTTAATATTTACATTAAAATGCTCTTCCATACTAGTTATTACGGAAAAAACGTCCTTAACCTCAGCAAGAGAATGATGCTCTTGTTGAGCAAGGAAGGATGTGCACTTCTGTTTACCAGCCACATGGCATGTAAGCTTCTGCCATCCAACTTGTCAAATTGTGCGACCTCCCTGGTCATTTTACAGTGGTACCAAGTTCTTCAGTTTCATGGTTGACAGTTAAGTCCTTAAGAACATACATATAGATGCTGTTCCAGGAAAACAAGTTATGTCAGCCTGCTGAAGCTAGCTACAGTAAGTTTAAACTCTGGAGATAAATAAGCACAAAAATGAAGAACTTAAGCTACTTTTATGTTTGGTTGTTGTTTTATTATTATTTTTTTTTTAAAAAAAAGTATTATGGAAGATATTTCTCACTCAACTGTGTTTCCAGTAGTAATTTAACTGCTTCATCTTCAGAACACAAACAGTAGTACTAGACTGTTGAACAGAACAGATGTAATACAGTAAAATTCAGAATACCATTATGTTGAAAATTTTACATGACCACAAGAAAATGATGTTGAAAATTTTACATGACCACAAGAAAATGAACTGACTGGCTCATCAGTTCAGAATCTGCAAGTCACATTGTACCTTAATTTAGAACTCACTCTTTCCGGCATATCATTTTCTCTTTGAAAAACAGCAATCCACCATTTTGAGATGACAGAAGAAGAACAAAGAAAGACGTCCACATTATATAGAGATTATTTTCTGAAACAATACCTTCAGAAATGTATTCAGGTACGTACCACTTGGGCTGTGGTACAAAGCCCAGAGGAGGACAGGTATTATGAATGGCATGCCTTTTAGAATATGTATCAGCTACAAAGCATTGCTTTATGGATCACAGATTCAGAAAACGTTCCTCTACATACTCTGGAATGTTATTTTCGAATTAGTGTTGGACACTTCCAGGCTGCGTAAATATTAATAAAATGGATGAAGAAATAACAATACACAACAAAAGTGAAACATAAATATTTTTTAAATCTCTAGTGAGTATTTAAATATGTTCCTATTTAAATATGTTCCTTCTCAGAGGGCTGTAGCCTCCAAACTACTGATTCCTAAATGTTTCTGTAGTAGATCTGACCTTTGAGGGACAATACAACAAGTTTCTGTCCGTATCTCTGAACTCTGTGGCCGTGTGACAAGACTTGGCATTAGTTCTATGCAGTAACATGGAGGCACTTTTGTAGTGCAGGTTTGGAAAAGTATTGACAAGTAAGGGGCATATTTAATAGCTTTTTCAATCACAGATTCCTGGGGTTGAGAAGAACTGAAAAGATGAGAAACGTCATATTGCACAGGGGTAAACACAAGAAATAACAAGAGTTTCTCTGCCTCTTAGAGGTCAACAGAAGGAAGAAATGGATGCTTTCACTTCACTGGTAAGGAACTCCAGCTAGCATTGAAACAGCACCACCAAAGAGAAGGTTGGAAGTTGAGGCAAGCAAGGTATTACTTCAGAGAAAAAGAATCAAAGTCAAACCTCAAAGAGCATCATTACCTACAAGAAAGATACCAGGACTAAATGAAAGGCCAGAAGAAAATGAGATAGCATGAGACACAAGGGAGCAATCACGTTCAGAATGAACTTAATAGCTTATTCAGATCCACAAGAAAAAGTAGACATAAAGACATGGATCTCAGCTTCCCAAAGTTTAATTAAGAAACTTCCCTAACACCTCCATGCTAAGTTGGTGCCACTACTTTCAGAGTGAGCATTCAAAGATCTGACCTAAAAGCAGAGACCAAGCGGGTAATGGTAAAGGGCTGGGAAAAACACTTAAATCTTTGCATGGGATCTGCCACCCTGACCTCTGATCATCTGATTTCACAAACAGCAGGTCCCATAAAATGTGCACTAGTGATCCTTGATGTCATTATAAATAAGAATTAAAAAGCAAAAGTCTGCAGCTCCTGAAACTGTCCTGTATTTCCTTGTATCTGAACCTACCATGCATTTGCTAAACCAGGATGTGTCAGAAAAGCTGAGCAACATTCTTCATTAACCCACAGTATTCTCAGAAAACTGTTCCTTATGAGAATATGTTCAATTTCCACGTGCAAATGAAGGTTTAGCTGGGAACGGAACTACATTACAAAAAAGAAATTCAGAAGCGTCTACAGTGAATCAGCATTTGCAGTTTTCCCAGATTCAGAAGCTCAGAATATATCTCTGGCAGCACCCAGTGACAAAAAGCAGCAAAACATGCAGAGAGGATTTTGAAACGGATTATCACAGAAGTAGAGGAGCATACATTTTTTTTCTTCTGTGGTAGATGCTGGTAACTGAGGAAATAGTGGCTTGCTGAGCTACAGAAGGATGAGACAACAGTAAAGAACCACTCTCTTCTCCTAAAGGAACACTGCTAATGTTATTTAACGCTGAAGAGAGACGTAAACTCCAAAAGATATGGCAGAATACTACCTGGGAATTACTTACAGTATCATTGTATCCAGGATGGCCATTTTTGTTGCTTCTTTTCATCATATAGAATCTGTTAGAAATGTAAGTCAAAAAGGGCCAGCTCTGAGGTGATGTGCTGAGGCATGACTGGCTATTGCCAAGGTAGAGATAAAAAGAAACTGCCCCTGCAGTGTTACTTACTGGCATCTTTAGAGGTTATTCAAACATCTAGTACTCTAAGGAGCAGCTAGGGAACAAACTCATCTGGGTTGGTGGACCAAACACACAGGCATGAAGAATTCTGTCATGTCAACAGCTGGAACTTTCTTGTAGATCACACCCTGGAAGATGTGATTTAAGTTTAACGCACAGGGAAGAACGGATGTTATTACTACTGGCCTGCGTTACAGGGCAAGGACAGCCAAGTTTCTGCAGAGTTTTTGAAAGTCTCTTAGTGCCAGTCAATACAGTTCACAGTCTTAGTCTTCCGCTGGTTTTACTTGCGTGGGCAGCCAAGCTCCACCACAACTGCTCTCTCACTCCACCTTCTCAAAGAGAAAGGGGGAGAAAATATGATGAAAAGGGCTCAAGGGTTGAGATAAGGATGGGGAGATCATCATGACAGGCAAAACAGACTCGGAGTAGGGATATTAGAGAAATTTATTGCCTATTACTAACAAACTAGAGAAGTGAGAAACAAAGGAAAGAAACCAAAACCATCTTTTCCCTATCCACCCTCTTCCACATTGCGATTATAAACTTTCAGCCTTAAGTTTAGAATATTTTCCATATTAATAAGAAAGAAAAAACTCTCCGAATGTTACCCTGACTGCTCACTCTGCTAACATGACGTTCAAGCCAGCACTTTGCTCATTTTTACTGAATGTGGGGTGAGAACAAACTCTGTTAAGAACAATACTTGCAAGTTAATTACATTTCACTTCCACTTCTCAGAGTTGTTTTTTAAAAAAAAAAATATCACATTTTGGAATCAAATTAAAATAAGAGGTCTAAAATAATTCACAAAATTAGATACAAAAAATGTTCTTTTTTTTGGCATTAGTGATTACTCACAAGTTTTAGAGTTTAATGCATTTATAATCCAGTCAAGTAGATTTCATTTTTCCTTTGTAGAACTAATACAGCCTTCCAAAATACAGGAAAAAGAGAATATCTTGTACTTCCTAATACGCTTTGAAATTGAGAAGTTATGGCTATTATAAATAGAATATTCTAAAGAATTCCATCTGTAAGAAGTATCTTTTATAAGTAGAAGTATATTACATTAATTAGAGGAGACTAACCAAATAACCTCAATTTTCTTGTCCATCATTGATACATTCACCATAAATTACAACATCTAATTTTGGCATATTTCTTCGCTTTTATTGTTCATCTCCTACCTGCTTCACCAACTTACATAACCATTTCTAAAACCATTGTGTAAATACAACTCTCCTTGCACGTACGTGTTTGAAGTTCTTTTCATTTAGCATTAAACCCATCACTCTAAATCCATATAACCTGCAAAGTCCATGGTGGGGTTATATTAGCAACTGATAACTGATGTGCTGAGAGAAAACAGTGAGGCAGCAAGAGCAGGCAACACAAGGGCTTTGGGTAACTTCAATTACTGCCACGTAGACCAGGCCAGTATCACACATAAATATGCAACAGAGATGAATTGCTGGGAGGTTATCAGTGACTGTTTTACCAAGATGGCAAATGCAGCCACTGAGCTGGTACCAATTAACAAACAGGAGGTGGGTCAAAAACCTGCTGGAGAAGTTGCTATGTAACACTGACGATAACATACTTACATTCAACTCACCTACAGGGGAAAGGATTGATAAAATAATGGAGCATGACCACACTAACCTTCAAAAAGGGGAGGTATGAAAAATTAGGAAGTTTGGTAAATATAAACTAAAAGCCATAACTAAGTGAATTAAGTCTTTACAAACAGGAAGAAGACTACTAACAGAGACCATACGAGAAACAGTGCTAATGCACCTTCTGTTGGGAAGTGCCTGACAAAGTGAAAGAAGCCAGTGCTTAAGTGCTTTTAAACAGCAAATCAAAAGAGATTACTAGAATTAAGAAGGCATTATTCAAAAAGCTGAATTCAGAAGCTAAAGAAAAATCAGAAGGATCACAAAATCCAGCGGATTATAGGTAAAAATACAATTAAGCAGGCAAAGATGATTTGAACAACTAGTGAAAGGAATTCAAACTACCATTAGTTTGAATTCTTCTTTGAAAAAAACTTCTTCCAACCCACCAGAAGCACAAAAACCTCCAGACAGTCCCGTGGGGGCAAGATGATACTAGGGTGAGAAATGAGAGATCCTACAGGCAAGTTATTGTGGAGGCACTAAAGGAACTCTGCATGGCATACATCCTAGAAGAAACATAGGTAATTGTCACACCAGAGCCCTGGTGAGTAAGCAAGTGCGTATTTGGGAGCATGGTGACACTTGGAAAAGGATTTCTCTGAAACTGAATTAAGCATAAAAGAGGTGACAATGCCCATGATTAAAAAGAAAAATCAACAAATTGCTAGGATGAGATTGCATTCACCCAAGAGAGCACTGAAGAATTAAATGGGTGAATTACTGGTGGTACACAACCTTCACTTAAGATTGTCTTGGTACATAAAGTTGCAAAACTGATTCCAGTCATTAAAAGATGTTTTTGGGGAGCTACAGCCTGTAACATTGGCACCTGTACCACAAAAAAAACACAGTAACAGCTAGAATTAGTGGGCAGATGGATAGACATGATAAAAAGAGTCAATACAAACACTGTTAATGGAAGTTCCACCTGACAAACCTCTTTGGAGTTTTCTGAGGTGGCCAATAAGCATCTTCATGCAGATAAACAAACTGATACAGCCTACATGGGCACTCAACAGGTTTTTAACACAAGCCTCACTCATGGTTTTAAGGAAGATGGTGACAGGTCCTGGGACAGATGCCTGATAACGTGCAGAGATGGGAAACGAGGATAAAAGTAGTAAGTCTGACAACAGAGGAAGACACAACATATTCTAATATCATGTTCAGAAGAGAAGAACAATGAGAAAGCAGAATGATTTACTTCTCATAACTCTCAAGATCACAATGCAAGGACTTTGGGAGGGAATTGACACCAAGAATAGAAATGGCATCTACAGCATTCACTATAGTCAACCACATACAGAAATCAAATGCATACAGTCCACAGACCGAACCCCCAAATTTCAACTGAAACATTAATTAACTTCAGCAAGCTCTTGGAAGGGAAGGACTCCACTCACAAAATCATAATAGAAGAAGCATGATCACTATTCAATTTCTGAACGCTTGTGAGCAGACAGAGCCAAATTCAGATTGAAGCATTTAGTTAAGGTACATAAAATATTAAATGGCTCTTTCCAAATCTGCCCATCTGACTTGTTTTCTCTAAACAGTAGGTGAAGAATAGCATAAAGCAAGAAGCTGTCCCTTGTGGGAAGCTAATCATCAAGGGGAAATAGTCCAGGAATAAAAAAGAGCACACCTAATAAATTTGGAGGTTTCCTGAAGAGCACATTAACACCTAACAAATGAGATTTCCTGGTTTACAGAGACCAATACAGGGAGAAGGACTACAGAGTAAGTATTCTCCTTCCAGTTTTCAAGTGCAGAAGTTCTCTTCCTGGACATGATGGACTATACTTTTAATAATATCTGAAGAACACAAGAAGGGATACTCACTGAATTATTTAAAATAATTAAAAAAATATTTAAGATCTTGTAACAGAAACTTAGAGTAAATAGATCAATTTTACATTTTATGCAGAAGATATCATCTTAGGCTAAGCAGGGTATTAAGTAGCACCAGGGATAGAAATGAAGCCAAGTAATTTATACTTCTACAAATTTAGGGGAGGGATTCTTGTGCTATCCACTTTGACCATACTTGACGGATTAAGTAAGCTGGGATCACACATAAAAGAGGGTATAGGAGCATGTCAGTATTTCTGACATACATGGCATTTTTCTGCAACCCCCCAGCTCCTAGAGACAACTTCATTACAAGAGAATCTCAACTGCTGTTAAAGTTTCTAGGCTTAATAACTACAAAGTAAAAGCATGTGAAAATATAGATTGACTTACTCAGAACCGGAAAGCAAACCAATTTGCTTTTGAACTGCAGATTTTTTCCTGAAAATGGTTGAGAACAGGAAGAACTCTGAAACATGGGTTGGCAAATCCCCTTACCAACAGCAGATTGGAGACTCCCTGGTAAGAGGAGATGTAACTCACCTAGTTTTCATATAATTCATTTTCTGTTTTTTAATCAGTCCTTTGTTTACATGCTGATCAAGCTGACTGTACATACAGAGCAGGAAGCAGAGGAGGCAAGAGAAGGAACCTCTTACTCCATACAACAGAAAGTTAGCCCTTATCAGAGAGGTCCCACAGCAGGATCTGAGGGGGCATTGTGCTCAATCCTCTCCACTAAATGCACACACACAGGGTCTTGAGCAGGGGCTGCTTCAGACCAAGGTTGCTGGTGCACAGCTCTTCACTGCAGACTTTCCTACAGTTGGATTTCTTACATCTGTTACCCTTTATCCATAAACATGGACAAGGCAGCGCACACAAAATCTGAAATCCTTTGTTATGAAGGAACGGGCTAAAGCCTCAAACATATGCAAAAGGCGTTTTCTATGCATCAAAAGCATTCATGCAAAGGCCTGTGACTGGTGTTCTGGACCATACATTCTGGACCTCCATCTGGGTTGGAAAGGCACAGTAAAAAAAAAAAAGTATTGGATAGGCATAATAGTAAGTACTGAGAGACTAGTACTGGGAGCTGTAAGGACTGAAAACCAAACGAAAAGGGAAAAGAGCAATAGGAGCCAGAAGAATACACTGAAACAAGTAGGGCCACATACACTTTAAAAACAATTTTTATTAAATAAATGCAGATGTTTTTTCCCCATGGGATCACTGACTCATCAGCAGTGCAGGGTGGGCCCGCACTGGTGAAGAACTGCAGTGCGTTGTTCACAGGCTCCCTTACTCACTTGTAGAAATTTCTAAGATTCTAGTTTCAAAGGAATTGGGGAGAGAGAGAAGCTGCAGGAAGAAAAACAATGTAGGTGGGGGGGAATTATATTCTGTGCTGCTTTTTGGTAATGATTTCTGCCTCACGCCCAACAGGTTTGTGAGACAAGCTGTTCACACGTAACACCATGGTAGTCTCTTTTTTTCAAGTGGTTCATGCAGAATGTAAACACAAAAAGTAGCTGCAGAGATCAATGCAAATAATACTTTTAAAATATGAAGGATATATCCTATTTTACAGGAAAATACTTGTCCTGTGCTCAAAAGGGAACAAAATCTCAGATATATGCTCTAATTGTAAAACAGATGAGCCTTCAGAAAAAGAGCAAGACTGACTGTTTTTAGAGCAACTCCTGAGCAGATGAGTTGGGTTCCCCTACATGAAGAACTTTTTATTCAACTTCAATTACAAAATATGGCAGCGCTTATATGAGCACGCATAAGGTTATGAAGAGGCATGTTCTGAAGGAAGCAATACACAATGAAGCAACATTAGTCAGAGCTGCATACTCAGATCCACGTGGAGGAGGATGGATAACCAAGCAGAATGTCTAGGGCATGTGGACAGCTCCTACTTACTTGATCATGAATCACAACCACCATCACAACAAACTAACATCAGACCTAGGATAGCAACATTAGCACTTATTCCTCAAACTCTACATTCAAACGTTCTACTTGACCTTACAACAGTATACTTAGAGGAAAACACAAATGTACCAAGGCACAGGAAAAACACATATTCAAATTGCAGATGTATTTGTAAAAACAAGCCTTAGTGACTGACACACAAGTATTTTAGTACCAGTGTGACCTCAGTATGCGTAATGGAGAACAGGAGCGGGGTGTTATATTCCAGCAAAAATCCAACTTAAAATAAATAAATCTATCCTTCCATTACTAATAGATACCATGTCAGCTGGATACAGTTCATGTTGGAAAGCTGTTAAGAAATGATGTGAGAAGTCTGCACTGTAGAAAAAATTTCTAATCTGAATTGCTAAAACCAGTGTGCCTTTACTAGCTCAGACAGTTCTGTATTAAAACAAAAAAAGGATGCAATATCAATTTCTTCATGAGACATCTTTCAAGTGTTCACAACAGCTTCCCAAAGGAAATGAGCAGGCTGAGAAATAGCTTAACTCAACATAAAAACCATGATACATTTCATTTTAAGCCTTTCTCTTGACACTACCTATGAGTTCAGGTATGCTGCGACTGTTATCAGAAATACTGCTCGCATGGCAAAAAAACACAGCTTCAGCTTCCAGTAGCAGGTAGGAACCTGTTGTTTTAAAATATTAAATACTTAACATTTCTGGAAAATTCACCACAAGGTTGGATCAATGGGCTGAGGCCAATGGGATGAGGTTCAACATGGCTAAGTGCTGGGGCCTGAACTTTGGCCTTAACAACCCCATACAGTGCTATAGGCTTGGAACATGGGACACAGTGGCTAGAAGACCGTGAAGAGGAAAGGGACCTGGGAGTGTTGATCAATGCTCACCTGAACATGAGCCAGCAGTGTGTCCAGGTGGCCAAGAAGGCCAACATCATCCTGGCCTGTATCAGGAATAGTGCAGCCAGCAGGACCAGGGAGGTGATCGTCCCACTGTACTCGCCTCTGGTGAGGCCGCACCTCGAGCAATGCATTCAGCTTTGGGCCCCTCACTACAAGAAGGACATTGAGGCCCTGGAGCATGTCCAGAGCAGGGCTACAAAGCTGGTGAAGGGCCTGCAAATGAGTCCTGTGAGGAGCGGCTGAGGGAACTGGGGGTGTTTACTCTGCAGAAGAGGAGGCTCGGGGGAGACCTCATTGCTCTCTACAACTACCTGAAAGGAAGGTGTGGGGAGCTGAGGGTCAGCCTCTTCTCACAGATAACTAGTGATAGGACTAGAGGGAATGGCCTCAAGTTGTGCCAGGAAAGATTCAGGTTGGAAATGAGGAGACATTTCTTCTCAGAAAGAGCAGTCAGGCATTGGGACGGGTTGCTCACGGAGGTGGTGGAGTCACCGTCCCTGGGAGTATTCAAGGAAAGGTTGGATGTGGTGCCTAGGGACATGGTTAAGTGGGTGACAGTGGTAGTTGTGTGATGGTTGGACCAGATGATCTTGGAGGTATTTTCCATTAAGTTCAATAATGCAGTTTGTCTTTTACAAGTCTTTACGTCTATATACCACACAAACAAAGTTTGTCAGAGCTCAGAGGAGGGACATAGAAAAATTTCAGACTGATCAGGAATACGCATGTGCTCATGAGAATTTTGCATAAGCAAGTTCCATTTTGACAGAGCAAAACACTCTAAATAGAAGTGATGTAAAATGCAAATTTTACGTTAAACATAACACCACATCCTAACTTTTTCTATTCTCCTCTTGAAAAACTCAAAACAAGACTAAATGGTGTTAAAATAACTATTGTAATTTAGCTCGAGCATTGTTTTTTAAAAAGCAAACAAATTGGACTGGTTGAAAGAAAACAAACATTTCTTTTGACATTTCACCCTTGCATAACACTTTCATTTGCATACACCGCACTGTATGGCCCAAAAAAAGGCAGTATTATCTGTGCCCTCATTCAACATGTACACAAGCCAATACTTATAATCTGTTTCCTAGCTCAATTAAATAATTGCTTCTCTAAGATATTATTGGTCACTTTTCTTGGTCATCAAATCAAAACTAAACTCCATAAATTACATAGATCCTTGGTATGCAGTAATGTTTTAGTTGGCGCATAAAAATTGTTCTCTCTTTTGCACACACTCCTCCTTCATTTTTCACTCCAGAAAATAATTGCAAGAGTGGCAACAGAGTGAATTCTATCTTCAGACAAGAGATGAAGAGCTTCAGTAATGTGAACATTTCCACAGTGTTCATGCAATCTATCCAAACTTTCTCTTGGAGGGGAAGAAGAAACATTGGATTCCACTTCTAATTCAGTATTGACCTCTATGCTAAATTAACAGATGGATCAATGGCTATCAGCACCAGCTGTAACTGTTTTAGCAGCATGGACTCCTATCCACTAGGAATCACTCTGCCCATCAATATATTTCAAAAAGGCTGCAAGAAGCACACACAATGCAGTAAGTCTTTGTTACTTTTAACCCGAGCTGGTTTCAGACCAGCAAGCTACAGTCCTGGCTTTCCACTCCTTTTATCTGTTCTACGAAGCACGCTATCCCAGAAGATGTGGTGTTTAGGAAATTCAGGAATTCCAGATATTAGCATGCATGAGCCATTTTAAAAATTCCACAGATGAGATCCTCGGGAAAAAAATAGGTAAAATGCATACAGCAATAAAGTAAACAACACGACCAACAATATACTGACTGTTCTGCTATTTTGTCAGCAGTTCTAGCACAATGGGTGTTAGATGACAACTTCTAGAAATTCAAGCCCTCAAGTATGAAAAATGCTGCTACGTTCTGTTATACAGAAAAAAATCACTACTGGGACTCAATTTTCTCACCTACAAAACTAAAGTGGTCCCTTAGCAAAACAGTGCTGGATGTCTCAGAAATGTGCAAGCCTGAGGAACACAAAAGCAAAAGAAACAAACATGAGTTTCTGCGTATGTCTACACTGCAGAGTAAACATGATGCAGAGATGCTCAGACCACTTCATGGAGGCTGCACTTCCTCACCCTGATACTGTGCTAAGTCTGTGGTAAGTCTGAGACTTGAAAATCAAGGGATCTGCAAAAAATAACTAAGAAAAACAATCATATTTGGAATGGAGGGCTCTGTGTCTCTATCAGAAAAAATCATGTTACTTGAGTTTAAAAAAATAACAATATTGAAACACAACAAGGAATACAAAACACAACTTCCAAAATGGACATATTCACAGCAAGTGCAAATCAGGGTCAATTGGAGGCAGCTACATCAGCGGACCTTCATTGACAAGAATGTTGAGCTGTAGGCTGAAAAGGACCCTGCGTCTTAGGACATGGCCAAACATCACTTACTGATGGGAAGTAGAGAATTTGCTTTCCTCTGTACTTCTGTGCAGCCTTTGCTGGTTTCGCCACCCCCCACCCCTTTCTTTTCCCTTTAATTAAAATATCCTTACCTCAACCTATGAGCTTTTTATTTATTTTTTTATTTTATTTTATTTTTTATTTTCTTTTCTTCTTTCCAGCATACTTTCTTCTCCCCCTCTTCTTTTGAGGCGGGGGAGCAAGAAAGTGGTTGTGATGGAGTCTGGCTACCCAGGTGGGCAAAATCACCAGCACAACCAAACACACAAATTATTGAAGTGCCTACACTGATTAACAGCAATATGCTTGCTGAGTTTTGGGCATAAATTTTGAAACTAATTCAGAGGCCACAATAATACATAAATAATTTCCACTAGCTTAATAAGAATTTTTAAGGCCTTTTGTTTCCTTTTTAGAGTGAATTATTCTTGATGACGTATCTGCAAGGCCTGCTTCCTCTCCCGATCAACAGAAATCACAACTCTACCTTCGGCCTTAGATCAGAAATTATAGGGGCTCAATTACACAGTAATGCATTGCTGTATACCACAGTGCTTAATTATTCTAGCACAGTGCACTATTAATAACCAAATGCATTATCATTTGAAAATTCTTTTAAAAAGGAAACCAAGAGCTATAGGCAACATGTTTAATCTTAAAATAATGGAAGTATTCCATCAGCTCCAATACAGACACGCTAAATAAAACCCTTCTTCATTTGATTGTCCCCCCACACGATAAAATGAATTGCTTTAAAAACCTGGAGGATTCAGAAACTTTTGATCAGCCATAAATATAAACAAGTTAAAAACTGACTAGGTTTTCTTCCACATACTAGGTATTACAGGTATCACACTTGATAAAACATTTCATGTTAAAAGTCAGACTATTTTCACAAATACATCCTTACAGCCTGCAACATGTCTTTTAATGAAAAGGCAGCATCAACTGGTTTCCGTTCCACTCATCAGTGGCGCTGTGCTATTCCACAACAGCTCCAAAACGGGCAGAGGTTTATACTATGCTCCGACACCATTCACAGAAAATAAAAATCTAGACAGGAAAACACTCCCATTTCTCTCCAAGAGTGAGATGTATTGTTAAGCATGAGAGACTTTTTTAACAGACACCGATTAGGAACATTCTGGCACAGTTAGAAATAAATAAGTCAATAAATAAATAAAAACAATGTCTGTAAATTTACCAGTCTAGACAGTCCAGGATATTGATGTCTCAAACATCATAAATCATAGGATCTACTTCATACTGCATGTGTTCTTCCCTCCTCCAGTTTCAGCCTAATCCTTAATTTAACTCATTTAAATGTCCCTGACAGAGAAAGTCAAAACAATAATGTAAAATTTAAGAAAATGCAGAAGGTGTTAATCATATCAACATACTGCCAGTCTGTGTGCCAGCACATTAGGTGCTAAGCTGAATAAGAATCGCCTCACCCAGACAATATTCAAATACAAATAACTTCCCTCTTTTAGCTATTTTATTCATCTGCAACTGTAGATTTTAGTTTTGTTACAAAAGATCCTATGGTTTCACTTTACGTGTAAGTTGGGATCTGACGTTTAAAAGAAAAGACACACTTAAAATCCATGTCTGCTGACTGTTGGTTTGTCACAGCTGCCAATGTCTAGTACAACAGCATTTAATTTCATGGTGAAAAGACATCACTTAGGGTTCACCCACCTACACAGTCTGGGTTTAGACATCCATGTTTCCCAATATGGTTAAATTGGTGTTTCTCAAAAAACGGAAATAAAAAACAGCTATTAACTTACCTTGCGCCCATCACTTGCATGGCAGTTCACATTTAAAGGTGTCAATAAAGCCATTAGTTTTTCTTCATTACCACTCCTGTAAATGGAGAGGAGGGAATTAAGAAAAGGGGAGGAAAAGACAGCGTTCTGCAAAATATTTGCTAAAGAGCTGGACATCAAAGTATCATATACTGAAATCTGTACTCTGCTAGGGAGAATGTCAAATGGATTTTCTGAACATTTCAAGACCAAGCATAATTATAGGAAATAGCATTGTAATAGATGATGCAAAAAAAACCAACACTCTTATTTTATTTCCTTAATCTCATCCTATATTTCCTTCATCTAATTTTACAGATCCTCTGAAAGCCATTTGCTGAACTGCTTGTTCTGAATTAAATACATTTTCATTGTATACAACCCATAACATTCCAAATAACTATAAACTCATATCCTGATTTTTTTTAGAAAGGTAAACAGCCTATAAATATGGTCTTGTGCTGTCAGAAGGAAGCCTGAAAGCATCTTTGGAATATAAGACTGAACTTTACACCTTTTGTATAGGCTTCCATATGTTCTGTTCTGGTAAAGCATATTTCAAAATATATCCTAAGGTAGTAGTAAAAAAAAAAAAAAAAAAAAAAGAAGAAGAAGAAGAAAAGATAATGGCTAATTTTATTTAATTTTCCCCTAAAAAGAACAGTCACAAAATGATAAAGAGTATTTAAACAGCTTACAGCAGAAACTCGGTATTAACCTTATATCCACCATGGGGGGGGATTTCAATTACATAAACGGGCTTTTCCATTTGTAGCAGACTATAAAGTCCAGAGATTTCTGCTAATGAGGTGGCTTATTTGCATCACTCCATGGGAAAGCAATGACAAAACATCACTGTTTCAAAAATATCTTTTCCTTTCCTGCTTCTACCCCCAAAATAGGCTCTCTATTGCAAGCAGCACTCACCTAGCAGCTTCCAGGAGTTCGTCCTTCTTGTATTCACCTAAATGATTGCAAAATATCATGCTGTTAGCATTTGGCGGAAGACAGATTAAGAAATGCAGTAGGAAGCAAATACAGAATTAAAACAGAGGAGAGGAGAAAAAAAGCCCACACCCCGCTGGGTGATGGAGCTGTGACGTTAGCCAGCTTGTGGAGGCAGCATCACCAGTACCTTGGAGACGGGCAGCAAACTGACGCATCTTCTTGTCCAATCCTCAAATGGAAAGGCTTTCTTCGGACAACCAATGACTGCAAAATCTTAGGTCCAGGAACACAGTCCCGCTGATAACAGTGTGTCAGCTGAAGACAATGTCCCCACCCCCTGCCCTATTCAGTATGTCACATTATACTTGGGAAGCATAATAAATTCTGAGACAAAAGCAAGGCAGTGTGGCTTTTTAAAAGGTACAAATTACCCATCTCTGAACCTCCTATTCGAATGGTAATATTCAACTTCACCAAGTTCTTCAGAAGAACAACGATTATTTAGAAAAATCACGTATATGTATCAGCTGCCACTTTCCAAGAAAATATGCATTTGAAATAAAAGGCACAGACAAAAGAGGATGAACTCTGCAAGAGACTGTTACGTGACTCTGAGATGAGAGATAACCATGAGCAATGCTAAAGCAACATTTGCATGTGAAATTTTGAACTACAACAGACAGCCCAGGATGGTTGTTGTTCCCACAACAAAAATTAAATGAATATCTTAAAAAGATTTATTAAACATAAATAGCTTAAAAAGAGCATGTGGAAATAAACCTGTGGAAATAATACAGTATTCTACCAAGCTGAAATATGATGGCACGCCACAAAAATTGAAATTTAAGAATTTAAATTTGGAATTTAGAAAAACAGCTACTTAAAAAGTAGTTTCATAAAATCATAGAGCAGAGGCTATCCTAGGAGCCAAAACATGGAGGGCTTGAAAAATATACCATATTAACACCTGCCAGAGAATTAAAGCTGCTAATCACAACGCTGTAAGAACAACAGGAAGATGAGGCTGTCCTGTAAGAAAAACAACAAAAAAACCCTTTGTGTTATCTCTTATGTGTGTTTGTAATAGGAACCCAGTGTTACATGCGGTACAGACAGGGAAGGCAGTCAGGCCATGGGAGACCCCACACCAGACTCCAGGTAAACAGGAAAGCCCCTCAGATAAAATATGCCCTGATAAAGAAGCTTGGTAGGTTGCAGGAGGAGGGTCAGAGTCTTCCTTCATTGGGACTCCCCCCATCACAGCTCCAGTTATCAACCAGAAGAGGGATAAAACCCACAACAAAACCAGCCCTCCCCAGGGCCTCAAGGACCCCTGTTTCGTTCAGCACCCTGCCTTCACCCAAGGGTAAGGCCAAATGGTGCGTAAACGCAGTGACGCACCTCCCATCCCCTCTGCCTGGCTGCCCCTGAGGAATTCTCAGCCAAAGGCAGTATCTGCATCCAACAACGCCGATTAATTATAAAATTTAATTGCTTTCTGCAACAAATTCAGCATTGGGAATTCACGACAACACGCAGCAAGGAGTTCCACCATGCCGTGCTTCGCAAGAGGACTCACTTAATCGAGTGGTTACATATTGCTGAACCCCAACAATGGAGCACTCCGCTTGAACACGAGGGTGAAAAACTGGAACTGGCCCTGCAAATGCAGGCCATGATGATTAGGTTAGCTTTTGGAAGAATTTATAAGTATTTCTTAGTGAAAACTGGGTGATGAAAGAGGTAAAATTACACAAAAATGTGTTAGGTGTTAGTCTTAGCACTTCTCTCCAGCTTCCTCAGGGGGTTCCTGCCCACCACAGGTAACTGCCTGTTCGAGCCCCCATGTGTGTTCCTCTTTTTTTATTTTAATGAAGATAAAATACTGGGCACAGTTGTGAGTGTTTCAAATCAATGCTGAATGAAAAGCTCTGGCCAGCATGTGACTAAGGGAAAAAAAAAGAGACGTTTTATTACTACTGCATTACTTGTGCAACAATCTTAAACAGCTGGATTTCCTGCAGGAGAGTTATTGGCCTATATTATAGCAACACTTCAGGGACCTAATCGGATTAAAAGACCTGTTTACAGATTCTGGTTTGGCAGTGCATTTAGCAGTTCTAACCAGGCTTTTGAATACTACTGTATTAGACAAGTATAATACCATTTTTCCTTCCTGCTCAATAAGGTGTTACACAAAAGCCCTTGCCTCGAAGACCCTGCTTGTTGAAAGCATTACTGACCAAAAGAAATGGAAGGCTGTGGTTCTTGGCTTCAAAATGTCCCACTGCATGCCTAAGTAAATCAGTCACTTTTACTTAGAGGTAGAAAAAAGTATTTACAGATACTATTGAAATTCATACAAACTAATGCTGAAATCCATTACAGCGCTCCTACATTGTGATACGGATTAGGAAAACATTATCTTGTAATTGGCTAACTTTGTTACTCTCTAAGAGCTGTCAGCATTTTGCAAAGCAATACCTAAAATTCTACAGGCACTCATACCTCCGATTGTACCACCAATTTGATAAAAAAGGCTAAGTATATTCTGCAGGGCTCTGCTCTTCTGAAGCTCCTGGCTAGGACCTGGATGAAGGGGAAGCCCCTCGCCACTTTGCAAACAGCTGGTGGGATGCCACCAAGCAGCGAGAAGGCTGGTTAATGGCATCTGGGAGAAGTGGGTGGCTCTGCCTGCAAAACCATCTTCTCCTGGCACAGGCTGTGCTCCCACCAGAGGGCTCTGCCAACATGGCTAAAGTCACTTAGCGATGAAGCCTATCAAAGGCC
Organism: Nettapus auritus; assembly: GCA_011076525.1. Classification (NCBI taxonomy): domain Eukaryota; kingdom Metazoa; phylum Chordata; class Aves; order Anseriformes; family Anatidae; genus Nettapus; species Nettapus auritus. Next base: position 32,398,812 of record CM021768.1, on the reverse strand, counting down.
ATCCTGCAGCATTTGGCCACAGCTACCTAATAAAACATTCATTTTCAAAGCATTTGAAAACAAACCATGCATGGTTGTGGCTTAGATGAATTTCAAATTCGGAGCCGAAGTACAAGAATACAGACTATCATCCTCAAGCAGTACTTCTGCTCAAAGAATGTCAAGCTGCTTGACTCGAACCAAAGTAATAACATCACTCACTGAGCTCCTTCGTGCAGGTTAGGATTTGTAGATTTGTAAAAGGGCATCTTCAGAACAAAGCACAGGTAATAGCCTGAGCTCGTCTTTCAAATAAATCTCTTAGTAATTGCTAACTTGACTGAGAGAGTAATTGAGAGAAAAGCATCCCTGCAATCACAGTGTTAATACAGATGATTTTTGGCAGCAGTATTTGGGATGGCACAAATACTGTCTGCCAGAGGTGTGAAAGTTAATGTTGTTTAGACCCTGCCATAGAAGACCAAAACTGCAGTTCAACAAACACAATGCAAACAATTCTCACCTATTTGCTATCTGTCCCTTCCACCACAGCACAAATCAGCATGTGTGTCAGGGTACACCCAAAGGCCAGGCTGCCACAGGAGCAGACATATCCTACCAAGCAAGTGCTCCATAAGCCATGCTGTGCAGGAGAGACGTTGCCTGGCCTGCCTTCCCTCTCAGTAGGAGAGAAGCCGGAAAGGTTGTGGCTTCTTAGCCTGGCTGCCCACAAAAAGAGTGCTGGTCCTGTTCATCTCCTCTCGCTGGGTAGCCCACAGATGGTTGGTCTGTCAGTCTCTGAAGGGGCATAAAATGGGGAGCAGACAGAGCTGTTCATCATCTTCACAGAATCACAGAATGGCTGAGGTTGGAAGGTGAAGATCATCTAGTCCAACCTCCCTGCTGAGCAGGATCACCACGTTGCTCAGGATGGCATCAAGGTGGCTTTTGAATATCTCCAGAGAAGGAGACTCCACAACCTCTCTGGCAACAATCTTGTCAGGCAAAAGCTGGTAAATATTCACTGTCTGGTGTTCACAGCACCTGATCAAGCTTATTACTCACAGCTTGCTCAGCATCCTTAAAACCTTTAAGTCTTCAGCTACCACCATGCATCTAACTAGCTCTCTGTTCCCTACCGAGGGAAAAAACAGTCATCTACATACAAGACCTCCAATTAACTGCTGCAAACTACAGTGACCACTGCTCCACGTGGCAGGCACTCATCAGGGCTGTTTCTACTTAGTGGTTAACCAGATCGGTAGCTGGAAGCTCAGCTGGGATCTCAGTGGAAGACAGGAGACAGCACGCTGATCAGCAGCCCCTCTGAATCCAACGGGAGCAGCTGAAAGTAACTGAAGGAAGATAGAAGAGTGCGGCACTGGGCTGGAGACATAAACACACATACACAGGAACATTGTTTTCAGGAGAATAAAAGACAGGCGTGTATCAACAGTGACAGGATGAAAGCTTTATGGGCTCCTTAGATATTTCCTCAGGTATTTCTTTTGTGTTTTTCAGCTTAATGATAGCAGTTGCAGCCAGGAAAGCACAAGCAGACTTCTGAAGCTAGACTCCAAGAGCTCTCCTCTACTACCAACCTGCTCATCCTGCTTCCCATCTTAGAGATCACATCTTCGTACTTAACCATGTGCCAATTGGTGCCACATGATCATGTGCTGTCATTACAGTTGGGTCACACTGACAATCTCAATGCAACAAAAACAACTTCAATGCTGAAGAGCTACAAGGAATATACTTCCTTGAAATCTACTTCCAGCCTTAATTCACTAGAAACCTTTACATTTTAAACTTACCAGATGAGTCCGAAATATCACAGTCATATATGCACGTTTGAGAGAGACAAATCCCGAATTCTGGAAAAGACTAACATAACAAATCAGTCCTGAAGCAGACTAGAGACTCTGCTTCAACTCTCTGCCAGAAATGCTGAAATTTCATCTGATTACTGCAAACTGAAAAAGCTATCAGAATGGCATAAACTGACAGTGCTCTTTACAATGCATCTACACTAAGGAACAAGGTAAATGAGCTCTCTCTGTTCCTCCCCTCCAACACGTCAGCTAACACAGAAACCAACTGGAGCTGAAACAACCTGGACAAAGCAGTTTTTCCTTTATCATGCTACTATGTGTTTTCCACAGTGAGGACAACTCCCTAAAAAATAATGTCATACGTTAAATAAAGCCATCATTATCCAACATTACACCAAAAAAAAGTGAGAAATTGATGAAAATATTTTTAATCAAACTGAAAAACTAGATAGCATAAACAGTTTGCATGCAATATAGAATCACAATTGCACACGAATCCCCAGTGTACTGATAAACAGTGAAAACACTAGGTAATGACACCCTGCCTTTGAAACCTGTGACAAAAGGACCTAGGACAGATGAATGTGCAACTGGCCACAGCCTAGATAAAGATGATTTGTGAATACTACAGAATCACAGAATGGTTGAGATTGGAAGGGACTTTTGGAGGGCTTCTGGTCAACCTCTGTTACTTCTCACTTGTTTAGGGTTAATGCCTGTATTGTTTCCTTAGCAAGATTTTGGTAGCAGGGGGCTGCAGGGGTGGCTTCTGTGAGAAGAGTCCAGCAGCTGCCCCACATTTGAGAAGGGCCGGTTTCAGCTGGCTCCAAAGGGACCTGCCACTGGCCAGGGCTGACCCAGTAAGTCATGTTGTTTGCGCCTCTGTGAGAGCATATTTAAGACATAGAAAAAAAAATGCTGCACAACAACAGCTGGAAGAATAAGGAGAGAGAAACTGCCTGGCAGACACCAAGCTCAATGAAGCAGCAGGGCAGGAGGTGCTCCAGGCATGCAGCAGCAGTTCCCCTGTGCCTGTGGAGAGGCCCCTGGTGGAGCAGGCTGTCCCCCTGCAGCCCATGGGTCCCACATGGAGCAGATCTCCACGCTGCAGCCCATGGAGGAGCCCCCGGTGGAGCAGGTGGATGTGGCCTGGAGGAGGCTGCGGCCCGTGGAGAGCCCCCGCAGGAGCAGGCCCCGGGCCGGAGCTGCAGCCTGTGGAGAGGAGCCCACGCGGGAGCAGGGGCCTGAGGGGAGCTGCTGTCTGGGGGGGACCCGTGCTGGAGCAGTTTGCTCCTGGGGGATGGGTGGACCCCGTGGTACAGAGCCATATCTGGAGCAGTTCTTGAAGAGCTGCTACCTGTGGGCAGCCCCCGCAGGCTCAGTTTGGGAAGGACAGCATCCCGTGGGAGGGACCCCATGCTGGAGCAGGGGCAGAGAGGGACCATGAAGGATCGGCAGAGAAAAAGTGCTAGAGACAGACTGTAACCCCCATTCCCCATTCCCTTGTGCCACTTGGGTTAGAAGATGTAGAAGAGGATCAGTGGAGGGAATATGTTTCTAATTTGCTTTTAGCTTCTCACTGTTCTAGTCTGCTAGTGATAGGCAATAAATTATACTAATCTCCTTGTGCTGAGTCTGTTTTGCCTGTGATGGTAACTGGCAGTGTCTCCCTGTCCTTATCTCAACCCTTGAGCCCTTTTAGCATCATACTTCCTTCTTCTTTTCTTTTAAGGAGGGGTAGAGAGCAGCTATGGTGCAGTTCAGCTGCCCAGCAGGGTAAAACCACCACAGCATTGCAACTCCTCGTAGGTTTTATCTGCAAATGCTAAAGATAATTACTATAAGAGTTTGTTTTCAAATGTTGCAGTATCTTCAGGGAATTAGATGAGAACTCTCATGAGTGTTCTGGAAACTGGTGGTCTAATTACTCAGTAAATCTTGTCTTTTCCTGGATCTTTTTTCCTCTTGAAATCATGTTGAGCTTTGCAGGAAAACCTGTTCCTGATCATTGGCAGGAAAAAGGTAGTTCCGTCTCAAGAATTCTCCCACTTTTGTCTGTCCCCACAACTGCAAGATGGTAGATGAATGTTTCCCTCTTGAAAAGCTAGCAGGTCAGGGGGGGAAAAATAATTTCTGGCTTATGTACATTATGCACATTGTCATTCCTTACCATATGTGGCCTTACCTTACCATATAGCATACTCTTGCCTTTGCCTTTTCTCTTTGATAGGGTTAGGAGCAGTATCTTGTAGGTGAGAAAAAAGGGAATGAAAGGACAGGTATGACGTTGCTGAGCCCCTTCTACTTAACTGCTGGCCAGGCATCCTTCCCTAAAACCTGGAAGTACCGTATGTCCAAGTGTGGTTCAAGTTGTCAGATGACACCACATATACTTAGAGGGGAATTTTATCGTGAAGCACCATCTGGGCATTCAGGGATGATGAGTACTTCCATATCTAAGCACAGGCTTCTATTTGGGCCAAAATGGCAAATGGAAGAACTGTATCAACAAAAACAAAGTCAAACTGCTTTTATACTGTTTGATGACACTGCCAGGGCTGAGAACTATCAATATGATTGTTAAACAGAGGAAGGGAAAACAAGAACTTGTAGTAATCACTGCATTTGAATATTTCCTTGCCTGTTCAATTTCAGCCTTGCGTCCTTTATCCAAGTGCAGAAACATTTCAAGTAAAGCCTCTTATGCTAGAAGCATATGCTAGAACTGTTGCAATGGCATGATTTTATGTTTGAACATGGGCTGCGATCCAATGACAATGACCTTTCTCTGGCAGTTTTCATTGCCAAAACCTGTGAAGATAGACACAGTTCTTTTATAACCTGTCTTTGCTCTGCTTTGCTGAGATATGCTCAGAGGATGGGAAAAAAATTGAAATTTCTCAGTTACTAGATAAGCAAGAGACCTAAGCTGGTGGTGGTGAAGATATAATATTATTTCTTCTTGATGGCATGTACTCTCTGGAAGGAGTAGTAATGCTGAGTTAGCTCATACTAAAAAAATACATTAGGGCACAACAGAGAAAACCTGTGTTAACTCTTGCATGGATTTTTTATATTTTTTTATATTTTACAGTCCAAGAGCAATTGGTGGATTGCTCTTCCCCTATCCACCCATGCTGCAACTGTGTTGTAGAAGGCCACCAAATTTGAGAGGCACAACTTACCCTAAGTGAAGCCACGTTGGCTGTCACCAACCACCTCCCTGTTTCCATGTCCCTTAACATAGTTTCCAGGAGGGTTTTCTCCGTTATCCTGCCAGGTGAGACTGACTGGCCTGTAATTCCCTAGGTCTTCCTTCTTCTCTTTTAAAAAAGGGGGTTATGTTTCTCCTTTTCTAGCCACTGCAAATTTCACTGGACTGCAACGACTTCTCAAACGCGATGGATGGTGGCTTAGCAACTCCATCCACCAGTTCCTTCAGGACCTGTGAATGTATTTCATCATGTCCTGTGGACTTGTGCATCTTCAGGTTCATTAGATGGTCTTAAACCTGATCTCCTGCAGTGGATGGTTCTTCTTTTTTCTAGTCCCTGCCTTTGGATTTTGCAACTTCACTGGTATGGCTAGAGCACTCGATAGTGAATACTGAGGGAAAAAAAGTCACTGAGTACCTCAGCTTTCTCCGTGTCATTTGTAGTCAGGTCTCTTCTTTCACACATTGGGGGAGTACAGGTACTTTTATCTTCCTTTGTTATCCTACATACTCACAGAAAACTTGTTATTTTTTTTTTGTATCTCAAGCCAAGTTCAATTCCAGCTGTTCCTTGGCTTTCCTGATCCCCTCCCTGCAGTCATGGGCCATGTCCCTATAACCTTCTCAGGAGGAATATCCCTGTCTCCACTGCCTGTGCATTTTGGTTTTGTGCCTTAGTTTGCCTAAGAGGTCTTGACTTAGCCAAGCTGGTCTTCTGCTTCCCCTGCCCAACTTCTTGCGTGTCAGGATAAAGAGCTCTTGTGCCCTAAGAAAAATGTTTTTTAAGTGCCTCCCAACTCTCATTTGCTCCTTTGTCTCTGAGGGCAGTTTCCCAAACGATCCCATGTACTAAGTCCTGTTCTGCAAAAACTCTTCTGGTCCCTCCATAATAGTTTGCATCCACCAGCTGCAGCGCTCCAGTTGGGTGACTCATCCCACCAAGTTTCTGCATTGGCAATCAATTTGTAGTTTTGCAGCTGGATTGCAGGTTTTGCAGCGATTACAGGTTTCTCATGTTTATGCTCCCTTCTCCTCTCTGCTCAAAATTGTACCTGGCTGTCCCTTATTTTCCAACTGCCTTTTGGCTCTAATTAGGAAATAATAGTGTGTTAACACAGGGAAAATATTTATTGTGGAGAAAATGCATATTTTTCAAAATATTTCAAATGAACTGTTGGCATGTTACTTTCCTGTTTGGTATGACAAAATTGTTCTCTGTAACAAACTCTATAATTTCTGTCTTGACATTCTTTTGGTAAGAATTTACTTGCTGTACTTTGCTGAAGTATAACATAAAAGTAAGTTGACTTTTTTTTTTTTTTTTTCCTTTTAATGATACCTGTGCTTTTGGTAACGAAGATAATGTTGTACTGTAGTTTTCTTTAGCTTCCCAAATATAGAAGAGTTCATTGCTGTGTGAGAGACTGGTTTCCCTTGTGTTTCCTCTATTTACAAAGGATACTGTCTTTCTAGAATTGACTAGGTTGCCCCTGAAATATTTCTCTGGAGAGCTAAAGATGCACAGGCATGTTTGGTGGTGACTCCATAGACGCATGAGAGAGACCAGGCTGAGGAGTCTCTGACAGAAGCAGCTGGCACAGAAGAGGCGGCAACAGGGCGATCGTGGTCATAGGTTAGTTGTGGGTTGTGCTGATTCTCTCTGGTGCTTATCCTTGGTGATGCTGTCGGCAGAGGTGGCACAGTTCCTCTCGCTTGTCTTTTTCATTCCTTCCGCTTGCTACTCTGTGGCCTAGAGATGTTGGAAGTGCTTTGTGTTTTTCTCTGGGAGGTACAGAAATGATTTATCTAGGATTGAATCCCCTCCAGAGTAAATGCCACAGGACAAGTGTGGCAACACGTGCATTTTTAGGGGGTGGCAGCTTTCATTTTCTCAAGCTTGTCGTATATGTTTAGATATGAGATGTGCAGAGGAATGATTGTATTGTTCAGACATTTAAAGTTAATAAAAACATAGGTTGGCACATATGTGCCATATGTCTCATATTAATGTACTAGCAAAAAAAATCTGTGCAAATTGTTGGTACAAAATTCATAATGTTTTCTGTATATGAGTACATACATCTCTTTTTCTTTGTTAAGATAAATGTTCAAGTTTTGACTCAAGCTATAGCTTTTCTGGTACTGTACCCCCAGCTTGCTGGCATGTTTTATTTACCATGGGAAAATCAGAGAGTAGCGTGTTCATGTTCACTGCAGCGTTCTTCTCAGAGAAAGACTGGTTGTTGGAGCATATATTTTGGGATCTTGCTTTCATACAACATAGTTTTTCTGAGGTTATGTATTTTTCTTGTTAGTTTTCTCTCATGGTTTTTGTCAATAGTAAACAGGCATTTCTATGATTTTTCTTTAGAGACTCTTACGGGGAATCAAATAAATTCCCTGTTTGAGGAGGTTGTTTGGAAGTACAGGGGAGGGAGCTAGCTCTTGAACAGGATGTGCTAATATGAAAACAGCTTATTTCTTCTGCTGTGTTCTCTTTAAGAACTGCTCCCACACGGCTCCGTACCACGGGGTCCATCTCCCAAGAGCAAACTGCTCCAGCACGGGTCCACCATGGGGGGGATGAGCAGCTCCCCCCAGACCGGCTCCTCTCCACGGGCTGCAGCTCCGGCCCGGGGCCTGCTCCTGCGGGGGCTCTCCATGGGCCGCAGCCTCCTCCAGGCCACATCCACCTGCTCCACCGGGGGCTCCTCCCCGGGCTGCAGCGTGGGGATGTGCTCCATGTGGGACCCATGGGCTGCAGGGGGACAGCCTGCTCCACCAGGGGCCTCTCCACAGGCCGCAGGGGAACTGCTGCTCTGGGCCTGGCGCACCTCCTGCCCTCCTGCTGCACTCACCTTGGGGGCTGCAGGGCTGGTTCCCACTCCTCACTCTCTCAGCTGCTGTTGCTCAGCAGTTTTTTCCTTTTTTCCTTCTGGTCCAACTTCCTCCTACCACCAATGCCACCCACTAAACCGTGTCCCTAAGCACCACGTCCAACCTTTCCTTAAACACCCCCAGGGACGGTGACTCCACCACCTCTCCCTGGGCAACCTGTCCCAATGACCAACTGCTCTTTCTGAGAAGAGATGTCTCCTCATTTCTAATGACAATGGACTAACAGTAAAGTCCATATAAAATAGTATATCACTGAGAAAATAACATCTCCTCGCTGGGGCTGCTTTGAGCCATAGTATTTCAAATGCATAGCTACTATGAAAAACTAAGTTTTTCTACCATTTCAAAACAGACACACAATTTTTTGGGTGGTTCAGCTAACTGGCAGCAGTCTCTCAGCACCAGATTACCTGTTCAATTTCAGCACAGACTTGTCTTCACCAGGTAAAATTTATCCTTCAGGCAAAGGAAAGCTGAAATCTAGACTCCTTGCATTCATTTCTGCAAAAGCCTGGCCACAGCAGGAAGTCCTTCCCAAAAGAGGTCAAATCAAAATGGTCATGCTTTGAAGCGAGACTGCTCCTGACTGGTCTGTGTAACAGCAGATGTCAAATTGAGGTGCCACTGCAGCCTACACAGTGCCTTACATCTGGGACAAAACACTACAGATCCTAAAATTAGCAAGAGGAGTTCGGAGCAGAATGCACACCAATCTGCATATGACTTTGGGCATGTCATTGACTGCAAAAGAAAGTAATATTTAACTGGAGGAGTGACGGTGCTTAATCCTCTAAGCAGAGTCTATTAGAGTAGTAATTACTGTTATTACTACAATGAAGTAGCAAGTGTAATATGACCATCAGGAAATGGCTTTTATAAAAATATTATTATAGGCTGGAATTTATTAAAAAATAATAGATTCGAACAGAATCGGCTCTCAGTTATTCGCTGGGGAGGTCTCAAGACTCTGCCTCCCTTCTCTCCTGCTGGCAGGAACAGAGCTCCTAAAGCAAAGTGCATGTTTGACTGAGTCCAGCTCTCTGCATAAATCCACCCAAAAGCTTTTCAGAAGCAAATAGCCTGACTTCCCCAGATTAAAGTCATCCCATGTTTGGATTTTGTTACTTATTCCCTCTCCCACATTACTGTACCACCAGCAAAAGCAGACTGTACATAGAAATTGGAGAATTTGGCACAGCATCAGCCATTTGTCATGGAAGCAGCTGTTTTATGGCTGACGGTGGCAGACATGAGGATCCAAGAGGCATTCAAAAGTACTGATACGCATCATAGGTTTTTACTGCTCTCTTTACAACAGTCATATTGACAAGCTTCTCTATATACAGTCGGAGTATGCACATTCACAGAACAGCTGGCAGCCTTGTCAGCCACTTAAGTCATCTGGCTTGGCTTACGTAAAACACACAAGCACGGAAAGAGGTGATGATTTTGTTGAAGACAGCAGTCAGTTTGAAGCTACTAGTAATGCTAGAACACCCTGAGTCCGCTACTTGTGTAAGGGTAGAGCTGCTTCCCTGCCCAAACTGAAAAAAAAATAAACTGAATTCTGAATGTCTGCCAAAATATCCTTGGAATTACACAAAATAAAGTTCAAACAAATAGTAAGAACATTGTATTCTTAAAAGAGAAGCAAAAAGAAACTTGCAGAGCACAGAGGTGAACCATGATGCTCTATGGCCAATAAATACCCAAATGAACTTAAAGGCTGTAAATGTTACTGAAACAGCAGAAAATACAAAAGGTTTAATTTCAAAACAGAAGGGAATGCCCTCAAAAGAATAAATGCTCACTTCTTAAGTGACCACAGGAAAATACAGATCTTTAGAAAGGAAAACGGACATTCAAAAACCTCTGCCCTTACAGAATAGGTCATTATTTCAAAATACATTAGGATGAAAACATTTCAAAATGTATGCTTGAAAATGCTACGGCTTCAACCTTGTCCTCTCACTGCAGTGCAGTACTGGGTTTTATGTAACTTCTATTCAAAGAATAGATACCTGGCAAAAAGAAACAGTACCTATGAACAACAACCTTCTGGACATATCTTTTGGGTATTCTTGGTTTGTAATTGTTTTTAAATGGTCCTTAAATATTGAGACACTCCGTTACCAGTCCCTCTCCCCCCCACCATCCAGAAAGCCTTGAAGCACTGCTTGTACTCAGAGTAAAAATCCATGCTTGTTTTTCCCCAACACCTGAAAAAACAATGCTGTTCTCTCTGGAGTATGGCAGCTTTCTCCAAAGAAGGAAGTCATCAAACACCAGTTATCTTTTTCTGCTTCCCTTGGCTCATTCATCTACTCTAGACTGGTACCTCATAATGTTAATTCTGCTTCTGAAAGATGCTTCATCTGTGAGGTACTGCAGACATTTCATGGCTAAAGACAACTAACCTCCTTTTAAGAAAGGGGAGATTGATTCAAGCAACTTTAGATGCACACGCCTGGCCTCAACATCAAGTGCAGGTTGAAAACAATTCTCAAGGAACGATGACAGACACACTAGGTGACAACATCAGAAAGGTAAATTACCCCCAAACCAATCTCTGATGCAGTTACTGATGGGTAAAAGAAGAAAAACACCATATCCATGGAGATACATGGGGAAGTATTAGTTCAGATGGCGATCAGTACAGTTGTTGTAGGAAAATTAAAGAGTCTGAAGGGAAAATAAAACAAGTTGTCCTTGAAAAGCAAACCACAAGGCTCAAAGGAGGGAATCAACTTACTCTGGGCTTCAATGACTTATTCCTAATCCCTTCAGTTCAGTGGGATAAACTTCAGTTCAAACAGTGATATGTCATTACCTTAGCCATAGTAGTGCCAAGACTACCATTACACTGATTTGCAAATAGCAAAGTAAAAAAAATAATGAAACCAAACAACAAAAGTGTGATATGACAGGAGAAATGACTTGGAGTGATGGACACTCGCGTTGTCTGCCCTGTAGGGGCAACAGAATCGGGCCAGACCAGGGTAGGCGATTCTGCTTTAGGGGTTGCTACTCTAATGCTCACTTTTCTTCCAACAGTGCAGTGAGCCAAGAAGCCTTTTCCACATCACATTTCTTTATTAGTCTTCACATCTTTTGCATGTTTACACTGAAGAGACACCTTTATCCTTACTGGACTTTCATCAACCGCTCAACTCACTGCTATAGCACTATGCCATTAACTTGGTGCTATTTGCACACACTTCAGGTTGGAAATTATTAAGTTCATAGCCAATGCAATAATGATTTCTGAACAGGGTTGTCAGCAGATCTTTTATCTTCAGTACTCTAAACACGTGCACTGTACAGCACAGTCAGTTTATTAGAAAGGGTTTTGTTATGATCATCTGTAACAATAGAGGTCAGGACAAGAGAAAGAAGGGTTACAGACAGGAATGAATAATTTGAATACTGGGAGAGACATTAAAAACCCTGTGGGTGAATTAAGGTGTACAAATATTTCTTTGGTATGCAATAAATCTCATAGATATCGTCATAGATACAAACAAAATACTAAAAAACACTGACTTGACATCCAAATCACTCTGAACACTTACGACTCCCCTGTACCATGCTACTAACCCACCAGCCACCGATAAATGTATTGTTATGGGCGAACTGATGTGATACTGATGTAATTCCTCAAGCTTTAAAAAAGCTTCGATTGCTTCAGCAATATGGTGTAACATTAAAAATAGCATGGTGGAATAAAAAGAATTAGAGGCAATAAATCAGATGTTGACATAATGAAAAGAAATGCAATTGAAAAAAGCGAAACCTCTGAGAGAACACTTTTGACCACGCACAAAAAAACCTCTCATTATCTCTGTCAAAGGCAATGCCAACCATAAAACTACTGTAAGATCTAGGTTAGTTCAACAACTTGGAAGAGTTTACAGGAAGTGCTGACAAAGATACCTCTAATATTTATCAACAAATACATTTTGGTGTGTTTACACAAGCATTTTAGTCTAAATCTGGAGGGTACTTTCAAAGTCATCTCATCCTTCTAACTTATGGCACTTCTGTGCGTATACTGTAGCAGCCCCAGAGTGCACCACAGGGATTTCTTTCAGAAAATCCCCTCAAAGGATGCACACACCTTACTTCACAGAATCACAGAATCACAGAATTTCTAGGTTGGAAGAGACCTCAAGATCATCGAGTCCAACCTCTGACCTAACACTAACAGTCCCCACTAAACCATATCCCTAAGCTCTACATCTAAACGTCTTTTAAAGACCTCCAGGGATGGTGACTCCACCACTTCCCTGGGCAGCCCGTTCCAATGTCTAACAACCCTTTCGGTAAAGAAGTTCTTCCTAAGATCCAACCTAAAATTCCCCTGGCACAACTTAAGCCCATTCCCCCTCGTCCTGTCACCAGGCACGTGGGAGAACAGACCAACCCCCACCTCGCTACAGCCTCCTTTCAGGTACCTGTAGAGAGCGATAAGGTCACCCCTGAGCCTCCTTTTCTCCAGGCTGAACAGTCCCAGCTCCCTCAGCCGCTCCTCGTAAGACTTGTTCTCCAGGCCCCTCACCAGCTTCGTTGCCCTTCTCTGGACTCGCTCAAGCACCTCCATGTCCTTCTTGTAGTGAGGGGCCCAAACTGAACACAGTATTCGAGGTGCGGCCTCACCAGAGCCGAGTACAGGGGGACGATCACCTCCCTAGCCCTGCTGGTCACACTGTTAAATACTTAATACACTCCAGCTGCTAGTGGCTGTTGAGTCCACTGGACTGGACCAGACTGGAGTTAGCCTGGATTAAAAATCTTTCTAAAAAACTATGTAGTTCTGCCATGGTACACCCCAACTCAGAACAGCAGAACAAGAAGCCTGACAATATTTAGGTGCCTTTCCCTACCCATTCTGATACAGTTCAGCATGCTTCCTGGAGCAATGACTAACAAAGTGATACTTCCAAATGCACCAACATTTGGAAATCAGTATTAGCCTGGGACAAAGACAGAAGTCTTGGCGTTGCAAGAGCCTTTGATGATACTTCCTTTACAAAACCTGGTTACTTAAAAACAGAGTTAGTGCTTTGTGCCCTACCTCCTACTCCTGCTGTATTTTAAATCAAAACGCAAATCCTACAACTTATCACTTGCTGACCTACTCTGGACCTGCTTCGTTCCACCCCTACTCAGACCTGGAGCGATCAGCATATCAGGAGCCTCAGTTACTGGCTAGGACAGACAGAAACACAGCATTGCCTGGGCAGCTTCAATTCTGACATTTCTAAGCATTTACAATCTCTTTCTTTCCAGCTTTCAGGTATTTCATGACCCCCATCCCCATATGCACTTCCCTAAGATTTTCAGTTTGGTGTAATTAAGCCAAAAGTACAGGCAAACAAGCAAATTGTCAATCGCGGCCTTTCTAACTAGCAGTTCACATGTTTTGCAGAGCACTTGTATAACAAGAACTAGCAGACTTGGATAAGTGTTACTAAATTCTATGATTGACCAAATTATATTTGCAACAACTGGTATTTTTCTTGATGATGGAGAAACCAAGAAATGGCAAGAATTTCTCAGATAAAACATTTCAAGGGAAAAGCCGCTAGCTGATGTGAGGAAAGAAATGCAAAGCAAATGCAACTAAAACCCCGAGTCTACACAGAACGTGAAACAGTAATTTCAAGTTAATTGCTTCCTTTATTTCGATTAAATGCAATTCTTTAAAAATCATCCTTGTTAATTCTTTTATTGCTCAAAGCACTTCACTAAAGATTACTTAACTCTATATACCGTATTTACAATGAGTGACTGCTTGGGTTGAATAGGTCTTTAACAACTCACAGCCAGGCTGAAGCATTCCAACGTAACTTGCTTTCAAAACTTTGTTAAATACCATTTAGACTTATACTATTTAGACTTAAAGCTTGTTGGTATGTGCTTGCGTGGTGTCCTCAATCTAACGCCATTTCCCTGTCTGGTAGCATATTCTGGTGCATGACCAGAATGCTTCCTTAAGGTAGCATACTGGAACAAATACTTCCTACAGCAATGAAGTAGCCAATTTTCAGCAGTAAAGCGGTAACAGAACCAACAGAAGCAATTTGAAGGTTCTGCAAATGGAAATTTTTAATAAACGTACAATTCAGTCCAACTGGGGTGGACTACCATAGGGACAGCAGAAAGCACACCTCTGAATCCAGCATGAACATGTGCCAAATTTGAAGAGTCTGCTCTGACAACTATAATACCAAAACAATTCAACAAAAATACATGGCTTCACACACTAAGAAAACAGCTTGTTCTTACCCTGTCCTCACTACATTTTTTCCACTGCAACTTGGGAAAAAAAGAAAATTGAAAAAAATCCCCCCTGCAGCAGAATGTAATCTGACTATTTTAGCGGGAGCTGAAGCTAACAGCGTCAAAGCTGTAGCAATCAGGAGTTTTGCTTTAGTTTCTTCAAAAAAACATTAGTGCACCTCAACAATCTTTTCACGTTTTTCAGAGTTCCTTACCTTGCAATCAGCAGAAGAAAATTGCATAGTACAAACCTTCCCTCCACCCCAAATGCAGATTTCTTCTTACTGTTTGATTTTGCAGCTATCTAACATTAATTTGTGTAACAAGACTGCCATTAAGAACAGGACAATCCCTTCAGAAACAAAACGTACAATCAGAGTGTCAATCAACACGACACCATTGGGCACCGTTTCATTTTGGAAGGCCACAGCCCTTTTCCCCCCCACCTCCCTAGCAGAGTACTTACCACCCCAGCGATCACAGACCCTGCAGCAGCACTCAGACCTCATCAGGGCAAGCTCTCTGCAGGTGAGGACTCTGCACTAACCCTACAGAACACAGCTCTGAATACACAATTATCTTTCAGAGGTCACGGTGATCTGGAGAGGTTCCTGTCAAGTAGATAATGCAATTATCAACTCCCTCTTCAAAAGAGAAAGAAAGAAGACCCAGGGAACTGTAGACCAGTGACCCTCACTCCTGTCTTGTGGAAAGGTATTTAGCAAATAACTTTGGAAGCAATTTCTAGACACATGAAGGACGAGAAGGTGATCAGGAGTTGTCAGCATGGAGTTACGAGAATCATGCCTGAGGCAACTGATAACCTTTTACAATAAGATGATTGGCTTTATGGATGACAGGAAAGCATTGCATACTGTTTATCTTGACTTCAGTAAGGCTTCTGACCCTGTCTCCCATAACATCCTCACAAATTGATTAAGTACCAGCTAGACAAGTGGATAGTGAGATGAACTGAAAATTGGATGAAATGCTGGGCTCAAAGAGCTGTGATCATCAGCTTGAAACCCACATGCATGTCAGTCATATTGGATTACCCTGGGAGTCAGTATTAGGATCAATACTATTTAATATCTTCATTTATGACCAAGGCAATAGGACAGAGGGCAAGTTTGTAGATGATACAAAACCACGAGGAATGCTTGATAAACGACATGGCTGTGCCATCATTCAGATCCTGGACCTGGAAAAGAATCCTTTTTCAGCAGTCAGTAGTCCAGTAGTCTTGATCGTACCTGAACTTCAGAGGAAAACTTGCTTCTGCAGTCAGGATGGCACGTGGTACTCTGCTAACTGCATGAACTGCTCCCATTTCAACTGCAAATACACCAGTCACTGTCTCCTGCAATGGGATTCTCTTCTTGCACCAGAAAAGGCCACATCTGCTTGCTTTCTCCACGTTATTAAATAAAATGATCCGTGGAAGGCAAGTTCCAATTTTTGGAAGCACCTTGTCTGGAAATGAGGTGCACCAAGTAGAAACACACAAGGGAACAAGAAGAAATGTAGGGAACAGGCTGCCATTTCTAAGAAACTTAAGTCTGTGAAAAAAAATATAAAAGGCACAGTGCAGGAAACCGAGGAAGATGCTGATGTGGTGATGAGCTTTGTTTGCTACTTACGCAGAGCCAACAACCTCTGCCTTCTGAGGTCTGAATTTTGCTATTATGAATAAATGCTGGCAAGTGTAATTACTACGGGTGTAACCTTTTACTAACTACTGACAAAGGAGAGCTTTGTAGAAACTTGTTTGAAATAACTGATAGCTAACTGAAGGTTTTAATGAGGAAATAAGTTGATTTGTTGAGGTGGACCATTACACCTATGGGTTAACTAAATCCCAATGGCATTTTACTTCTACTTCTAAAGACTCTGTCTAGACTTAAAACAAATTAGGTGTGCTATGTTCGGGAAAGCTTAGGATATCCGTTTTTATGCACCCAAGTTATCCTAAATCTCTCAGCCACAGCTAGTTTGCCTTTTGACACAGAAACCTTTTTTTTTTTTCCCTCTCCAAAGGAATAAGCCTGGGAATATGAAAATATTTCCCCAGTGAACTGCTAATAAGAGGTAGTTAAAAACAGCCTAATCATTTATTTGATTGTTGGTTGGTTTGTTTTATCTTAAAAAATACCAAAACCCACCAGAAACAACCTTTCTTTTCCACTGAGATAGCTTGTTTCCACTGCTAATCTACGCCCAACAACTAACTTGCTGTGATCAACCCTCAAAGATCAACCTTAGCTGACCTTATCACAGCATTTCCACTGCAGCAAATCCTCCCCCAAGTTAATTAAAAGGACTAACACATACAACAATGAAAAGAACATGAGTCATAGAGGCCCTAATAAGATCTTAAAATTAGGAAAGTGCTTTTATTACCCAAAGTAGCAGGATCTGTGGAGTCTGGAGCAGAGCAGCAGAGGACTAAGCTTATTATCCATAAAGAGGAAAGCCTAATCTGACAGTATTTCAGATGAATACGTTATCAGCACAGAGCCTGCTTTTATCAAGAAAAGGAAATGATTAGACTATGTCAATCACAGAGGATATATCCTTTTTTGTCTAAATTTTGGGTCTGTAAGCAGTTCCAGGGAAAACTAAAACGACAGCAGCATCTACACATTATATCTACACATCTAAATACAGGGCTCTAAGTTACCACTGAAAGCTCTTCTTCTATTTGAACAAAAATACAGCCAGCCTTGTGGGGCAAGAATAAAAAAGCATCACAGAAAACAAAGGTTTCTGATACAAAGATAACAGCAAAATAAACATATATTCATATGTTGTGGTTTACTGTTTTTTTTTTTTATTATTATTTTTTTATTTTATTTCTAGTTCTCTAAGAGTTGCAACATAATTGAGTATGATTTAATCAATGCATTTCCAAAGTACCAAATGTTTGGCTTAATTTTTTAAATGTTGCCAGATGCATGAAATTTTTCCATTAATTATATGGTAACAATTTAAAATTCTGTTCCCTGGTGTAAGACCAACAACAGATTAACTATTACATTAAAACGAGAAACTGTTCAACACCTCACACCAAGGAAAGCACTTAATTATATAGTTCCTTGAAGCACAGGAACAGCCCCATCGCACTACAAGAAAGAATTATGTATTTGTACCACATTAAGTTGAGACAAAGATCTTCCAGTGAGCATCAAGTACTGAGTAACAACTTCCAGGCACAAAACTCAACTTAGACTGAAAATGTAAGCAAGTCTCCAGTCTCCATAGGCTAGTAAAAACCTTCAGAAAGAATTAGGAGTTCAGACCAATTGTTCTTCATCTTAAACTAAATTTTCCGTATTCTTCAATCACAGATCAACATATTGGCAGCATGTAGCAAATGAAAAATAAACTGAAATGCCTAGTAACTTCAGAGTTCTTCAATAAGGTGTTTAACTTCTACCTAGACTAGCAAAAATATATAATTTTCTATAAAATTCAAGTTTGTGCATCAGGTGTTTATCAGACCAGCCTGCTTTCAAGTGATAAACTAAGAAATAAGACAAACATTATGTGAGTTTTTCTCCTTTCTTATTTCAGTCTTCTGGGAAGATAAAAGGATGACTCTTAAATAAATAATTAAAATCACACACACCAAAAAAAAAAAAAACAAAAAAAAAAAACTGATATCAATACTTTTTTTTTTTTTTCCCCTGGAAAAGTAAAGACAAAACAAACAAGCTCGTGAGACTAAAACCTGGAACTTCTGAATCTTGGTTAATCATAGTAAATAGTTACGGTATTTGTGATAGTTTAAATGAATTTTCCTTACTCGATCCATTTTTTAAGCAAATTATTGTTCCATTACAAAATATTCAATAAATCCACTACTTCCAGCTGTGTGAAATGACAGGAGGCTTTCAATTACACCTTATATTGCTGAGCAATTTAATTATATTGCATCCTGTGTGAATAGCATTGCAAAGCTGACTTTTAGGATGTTCTTACTACTGTGTTTTAATACACCTAATTAGTCACCACTGAAACGGCTACTTGATTAGTTTATTTCAGTGAATTAAAACAGTAAAATGTTCATTCACTGAGAAGTATCCACTCTAGAAGCCGCCTCTTACACTAACAGAAAAAAATGCTTCTGACAAACCTTGGCTACGTAAAAAATATGCTGTTGTTACTTAGCATATAAAATAATTATTATTTTTAAATGTAATATACAAATGCGTGTGTACTTCAGAATTAAAATGCTCCCCACACCACACCGGGTTGGAGTTAAGGCATGAAAGATGCACTCTGCTCAGCAGCACAGATGGACCCATTCAGATCTCTTGCCTTTGGTATATTAACACGGGCCAGTCCAAATGATACCTTCAGTTACCTGATACTGAGCATCAGTGTCTCAGTCATCTCTGGAAAGTTCTGTAGAACACAAAGAACAAACCCATTGCCACATGAAATGTAAACTTCATCTGAGCCTGCTGTATCATAGATCACCTCATCAAGTATATCAGATCAACATGATTTCCATTGCATATTTTTAGTTATGAAAATCCCCTACACTCTTCATTCATTCATTCCAAAAAGACATATCAAGGTATGTGGTCTCACCCAGGAAGCACATGAAAGCAAAACAAGGTGCATCCAAAAAACACAATTCTTTTTAATATCCTAATTGTAGATAGAGCTTGTGGCAATTCTGGTAGCTGCCAGAAAACTTAAGGTTACTTAACATATGTGATTTAAGACCTGGTTTCCATTGTAATTCTGCCAAGTTTGAAACCTTCAGGCTGAAATTCTACTTGCACATCTCAATCTAAATTTTAAAATTACAAAGGAATTGCACCACATCTACAGGACAAAGAATGCTTGTGCTGTCCACACAACTCACACACATTTTGTATTTTAACAAAATGCAAAACTTCCTTAAAGCCCTTTGAAAAGAAACTTTAACATCTGGACATCTCAGAATAGGAACCTTAAAAAAGGATAGAACATTTGGGTCATCCAAAGTTAGAAGAAATACCTACCATGGTCAACTTGAAAAATCCAATCTCATTTTGTCTAAACTGTACATTGCTGAAAACTGCTGATTGGATTTGACAGGTCAGGGGAAAGGGAGAAGACAGCCAGACAAATTACGGTCAAGACTAAAGAATTTTGAGCAAAGTCTGAAAAATGTGATAATACTTGCTGGGGTCTATTTACATCAAAACGTGTTCCCCTCCAATGTCTAGAGGACTTCTTGTGCACATTAAATTGAACTTGCACATACATGCATTCTGCTAGGATCATACCACGCTTTCCTGCCTACAAGATCCCTGACTCACTCACTCTGCAAAGGATGGCCAGCGTTCAGCAAATGAATGAGAAAGCATGCAACAAACTAAATCTTACTGCTGGACACCTGCTTTATTTATTCTATAAACAGAAAAGCACGTAAGAACTGTTGGAAGCAGCAAACGCTTCAGCGTAGTCCAGTGCACATCCTTGTTCAGTTTATGATCCAGCACCCTACGGTGAAATGGGATACCTGAGACAGATGTATATAGTGTGTTTCAAACCCTGCAAGGAGAACGGCAGCATCAGCAAAAGGGCAGGAGCACTGAAGTTTCAAAGAGCTGCAGATAAACCTAAAGAAGAACCCAAAGAGCTGCAGATAAACCTAAAGAAGACTGTCCAACCATAAGTATAAACTGTCTGATATAAGGCAGAATTTTCAATCATATAGTTAAAAATGGATTTCCTACTATGTGAGAGCAACTGCAATCTTAAATCCTGGGTTAATGAAGCCACAGCGACTTGTGTTAGCACAATAGTTTGCAAAGAGAAGAGTCACACAAACAATAGGCGAAGACATTTTTAAATAAATGTGAACAGAAGTTATTTTAGACATTTAAAGTCTCATAAGAAAACAACGGAATCAAAAAGCAATTTCCTCTCTCCTTTGCACTAAAAACACTTGATCTTTTACATTAAAAAAACATAACTTAGGAGCCCAATTCCCTTGAAATGTCAGGAGTATTAACTACTTTTAGAAGGTCTTTTTGAATTTAAATCATGTCTACCACACGTACAGTAAAATTAAAATAAAAAAATATTCTAAGCAAGCCAGGTGCCCCACCATGGACAGGAACTGGAGCACAGCCCCATGCTCTGTGAGCCAGGCAGCCGGAGCACTTCACAGCTGGCAGGAACAAGCACACTCATCAGAACAAAAATAGTACAAAAAGAGCCTAGCACAGCCACAGCGCTGAGCAGCAATGTGACTAGACCAAGAGCTTTTGTAAGGACCTACTTTCATCTCTTTCACTTTCAAAGAACTGGAAGAAACACATTCGTCTAGGTTGACCATATCCCTACCAACCAGAACAATTTATGGATTTATTTTTAGTGGTATTATTAAATTAGGTATCTATTCATAGCAAATCTTCCTTAAATGTATACTTTTGAGTTTGACAAAGCTTCTTACCGGAAGACCTCAGCTGACTACAGGCTTGGAAGTAGGACATCAGAACAATGCTTCTTAAGGAGATTATTCTAACAGGACCTTTCAAGACACAGCCAGCCTAGATGGGTTAATTGCTTTAAAAGAGAAAGGAATTATTTTAATGGACTTAAGTTTGCATTCTCCTCCAAATTCAAACAACTCTTGTGGAAGTGGAATATGGAAAGCTAAAAAGTGACTGGCATAGAAGAGGGAGGTTGGAGAGCTACAATTAAGCAGTCTGAAACAACAATATCTATACGGTATTAAATCACTTTAGTATCTCGCCACTTATTTAACACTTGTAAAGGAGTTACTTTGTTAGCCAAAGAAAAGAAGAATGAAGTCATACCAAAAACTGGGAATACGTAGGTAAGGAGAAAGAGAGGAGAAAGGGATAAAGAGTCAGGAGGCTAGCTGGACAGAGAAGCTGAAGAGATCACACAGACTGCATGAAAAATGTATAAGGTAACCAGGTTTAGAAGAAGATTCAGTAAAGAAACAACAGGCCTAGTAAGAGGCATCGTAAAGGCAGGACACCCCAAGCATGAGATGCATGTGTTTGTAGGACGTGGGGACCAAGACAAGAAGCTTAAGGAGAACAGCTCTGGGTCCTGGAACTGGTACCAGAGGTTGCTTAGGATAGGAAAAAGACTAAAGAGCTAATAAAGATTACTACGAGAACCAGCCACATAAGCAGATATCACTAAGTTTAGAAAGAATGTGCAGAACAACCTAGCACTACTGCCATGTTCTACCTTTTCCAACAGCACCTCCTTGGCTGGAAGGCAGCTAAACAACACATCATCCACTTCAAACTTAGATGCTTTAAAGCAGGATTAAATGAATCTTTAAATCTGTTGAGAAGAGATGAACTTGAACAGCAAATAGTTTGTTCTTCAGCACATCGGAATGAAACTTCGTATCACAAAGAAATATCGGTCAGCGATGCTGACACAAACTTACATAGGAACCTTCACAGCACAATCAAAAAGAAAACCCTAATTCCAAAGAAAATATTTAACAGCTTTAACCATATACTCAAGACTTTTTTTCCCCCATCTTGCATCATTTAGTCTTGCTTTCAACTCCTGCAGCAAATGAAACAGAAGCCATACGGACAACATTTTGCTTCTCTGTGCAATCCTGATTCCTCCCCAGAGCACAGCCATCCTTATCCTTCCTGTAGAACGAGGCATCGGGGAACAGTAAGCAGTCTTGTAAGCAAAGTCTGTGTCCTAATAAGTGTATAAAAGGTAAAATTAGATTGTCTGCCTCTCCCACTTCCTAGTCAGAATATTTTCCTTACACAACATTAGCATTCTTTCCGATTCACCTGTCCAGCCTAGAAAAAAAACGGTCTAAATGTTTTACACGTTCAGACTCCAAGACTGCAGTTGTGAGTGCTCAGCACTTTCAAAGTTTTAACGTGGCTCTACTTCCAGAGAAAAAAAGTATAAATACAAGACTGCTGTTGAAGTTACAGCATGAAAAACAAAAGCAGTGGGAGCATTTGTTTGTACGAATAATACAGTTAGCTCAAAAAACCCACTGTGATAGTTCCATGATTGTTCCATGATTGCTTAAAGCAATCAAAGGCAACACAAAAAAAATCCATCAAAACAGTTGGAACTACCATATGGCTATCCTACTCATGAACAGAACTAGACAACTTAGAAGTCCTATCATATGACCTTCTTCACCAATTCAATTTTTAACACTGTACTCTGGCATATTATCCCATACAGAACGTTATACAGTGTAAAAAGGCCACTTTGATACAACAATTCAGAAGAGTTATCCATGGACAAAGGAAAAGTGTAGCAGACAACAAAACAGTATTTGGTTTCAGGATTCCTAGAAGGCACTACTAATAAGCAGAAGTGTACAACACTGACTGTGCTAAAAACAACAAACATCTGACTCAAAATGAACAAAAAGGAACCTAAACTGAACAAACAAAATTATCCAATCAATATTTACTGAAATTTCTTTCTTCTCTAACATGTAAGATTGGTCATTCCTCAAGGCAAAGTCAAAACAAAACAAAAAAACAATGCTCTGATGCACTATAGAAACAGAAACGCTTCTTATACATTTCTGCAATTATCTTCCCTAGGGTACGGAAAAATACATTTTGGGCTCTTTATTTACAAGTTTTAGAGTTATTTGTTATTCTGCCCATTTGAGTAACAACAAATTTTAAGAAGGAAAGCTTCTTTTGAGTTTGATATTAAAATTTACTATGTACTGTGGACCACATAAATTTGCGTACATCAGGTTTCTGATGCTTTCCTTCAAAGCGTCCAAAGCTCTAGGCAAACTGCAAAGCTAAGAATCAGATAACTGAAAGACTGTACTCAGGTGCTTCGTAAAAGCTTTGAAAGGGTACTTTGTTTATTTGACAAGGGAAGAGTTTAACGAGCACTTGTTAAAATAATCCCAAATTGAGGGAAAAAAGAAAGTTCAAAGAGTAAGAAGTCTGGAAAAGGGAATGGTGTAAATCAAAACCATGCCTTTCATAGAAGTATAAAATCCTGAATCACAGAATCACACAATAGTCTAGGTTGGAAGAGACCTCAAGATCATCGAGTCCAACCTCTGACCTAACACTAACAAATCATCCACTAAACCATATCCCTAAGCTCTGCATCTAAACGTCTTTTAAAGACCTCCAGGGATGGGGACTCAACCACTTCCCTGGGCAGCCTATTCCAGTGACTAACAACCCTTTCTGTAAAGAAGTTCTTCCTCATATCCAACCTAAACCTCCCCTGGCGCAACTTTAGCCCATTCCCCCTTGTCCTGTCACCAGGCACGTGGGAGAACAGACCAACCCCCACCTCGCTACAGCCTCCTTTCAGGTACCTGTAGAGAGCGATAAGGTCGCCCCTGAGCCTCCTCTTCTCCAGGCTAAACAGTCCCAGCTCCCTCAGCCACTTCTCGTAAGACTTGTTCTCCAGACCCTTCACCAGCTTCGTAGCCCTTCTCTGGACTCGCTCAAGCACCTCCATATCCTTCTGGTAGTGAGGGGCTCAGAACTGAACACAGTACTCGAGGTGCGGCCTCTCCAGAGCCGAGTACAGGGGGACAATCACATCCCCGGACCTGCTGGCCACGCTGTTTCTTATGCAAGCCAGGATGCTGTTAGCCTTCTTGGCCGCCTGAGCACACTGCTGGCTCATATTCGGCCGACTGTCAACCAAAACTCCCAGGTCCTTCTCTGACAGGCAGCTTTCTATCCACACATCTCCCAGCCTGTAGCTCTGCTTGGGGTTGTTGTGCCCCAGGTGCAGGACCCGGCACTTGGCCTTGTTGAACTTCATACCGTTGGCCTCGGCCCATCGGTGCAGCCTATCCAAATCCTCCTGCAGAGTCTTCCTACCCTCGAGCAGGTCGACACACGCACCTAACTTGGTGTCGTCTGCAAACTTACTGAGGGTGCACTCGATCCCCTCATCCAGATCATCGATGAAGATGTTAAAGAGGACTGGCCCCAGTACCGAGCCCTGCGGGACTCCACTAGTGACTGGCCTCCAACTGGATTTGACTCCATTCACCACAACTCTCTGGGCCCGGCCATCCAGCCAGTTCTTAACCCAACAAAGCGTGCGCCAGTCCAAGCCATGGGCAGCCAGTTTCCTGAGGAGAATGCTGTGGGGAACGGTGTCAAATGCCTTACTGAAGTCAAGGTAGACCACATCCACAGCCTTTCCCTCATCCACTAAGTGTGTCACTTTGTCATAGAAGGAGATCAGGTTCGTCAAGCAGGACCTACCCTTCATAAACCCATGCTGACTAGGCCTGATCGCCTGCTTGCCCTGCAACTGCCGCATGAGGACGCCCAGGATAATCTGCTCCATGAGCTTCCCTGGCACTGATGTTAAACTAACAGGCCTGTAGTTCCCCTAGTCTACCCTCCGGCCCTTCTTGTAGATGGGCGTCACGTTTGCTATCCACCAGTCAAGTGGGACCTCCCCCAATAGCCAGGACTGCCGATAAATGATGGAAAGCAGCCTGGCCAGCTCTTCTGCCAGTTCCCGCAGTACCCTCGGGTGGATCCCATCCGGCCCCATCGACTTGCGTACATCCAAGTGCTGTAGCAGGTCGCCAACCATCTCTTCGTGGATTGTGGGGGCCACATCCTGCTCCCCATCCCCTTCCACCAGCTCAGGGTACTGGGCGTCCAGAGAGCAACTGGTTTTGCTGCTAATGACTGAGGCAAAGAAGGCGTTAAGCACCTCGGTTTTTTCCTCATCTCTGGGAACTAAGTTTCCCCCCACATCCAGTAAAGGGTGGAGATTCTCTTAGTCCTCCTTTTTGTATTGATTTTTATATATATAAGTTTTTTCCTGTCTTTAACAGCAGTAGCCAGACTGAGCTCCAGACGAGCTTTGGCCTTTCTAATTTTGTCCCTGCACCACCTCGCAACATCCTTGTAGTCCCCTTGAGTGGCCCGCCCTCTTTTCCAAAGATTAGAAACCCTCTTTTTTCTCCTAAGCTCGAGCCACAACTCTCTGGTCAGCCAGGCCGGCCTCCTTCTGCGCCGGCTCATCTTTGGACATGTGGGGACAGACCGCTCCTGAGCCATTAAGATTTCTTTCTTGAAGAGCACCCAGCCTTCCTGGGCTCCTCTGTCCTTCAGAACCACCTCCCAAGGGACTCTGCCAACCAGCGTCTTGAACAGCTCAAAGTTAGCCCTCCGGAAGTCCAAGACAGAGGTTTTACTGGGTCCCTCCCTGACTTCGCCAAGTATCGAGAACTCTACCATTTTGTGGTCACTCTGCCCAAGACAGCCCCCGACCACCACATCTCCCACCAGTCCTTCTCTGTTAGTGAACAGAAGGTCTAGCGGGGCACCTCCCCTGGTAGGCTCACCAACCAGCCGCGTCAGGAAGCTATCTTCCACGCTCTCCAGAAACCTCCTGGACTGCTTTCTCTGGGCTGTGTTGTGCTCCCAGGATATGTCTGGGAAGTTAAAGTCCCCCACAAGAACAAGCGCTGACGATTTCGCAACCTCTGTCAGCTATCTGTAGAACTCCTCATCCACCCCCTCATCCTGGTTTGGCGGTCTATAACAGACCCCCATCAGGATGCTTGCCTTGTTGGCCTCTCCGCTGATCCTAACCCACAGCGACTCCACCTTGTCATTGCCAGCCTCAAGTTCAACGACACCAAAACACTCTCTAATATAGAGAGCCACTCCACCACCCCTTCCGTGCTGCCTGGCCCTTCTGAAGAGCCTATAGCCAGACATGGCAGCACTCCAGTCACACGAGTGGTCCCACCACGTTTCCATGATGGCAACCAAGTCATAGCCTGCCTGCTGCACAATGGCTTCCAGCTCCTCCTGCTTGTTGCCCATGCTGCGTGCATTAGTGTAGATGCACTTCAGCTGAGCCTTTGCCTTCTCCCCCAGCCTTGCCACTGCTCCCTCTGGCACACCTCCAACAGGCTTTGTTTCTTCCCCATCCCCCTTCTTACCTAGTTTAAAGCCCTCTCAATGAGCCCTGCCAGCTCCTGGGCCAGGATCCATTTTCCCCTTGGGGACAGTTGGGACCCATCTGCGGCCATCAGGCCGGGTGCCGAGTAAAGTGCCCCGTGGTCCAAGTACCCAAAACCTCTGTGTTGGCACCAGCCTCTAAGCCATGTGTTTATCAGGTGGGCTTTGCGTGTCCTCTCTGAACCCCTCCCTGCCGCTGTAGGAATGGACAAAAACACCACCTGTACTCCTGCTCTGTCCACTATCTGTCCCAGCCCCCTGAAGTCCCGTTTGATGGCCTTCAGGCTTCTCTCGTCAATGTTATCACTGTCAGCCTGGACTATCAATAGTGGGTAGTAATCGGAGGGGCGAACCAGGCTGGGAAGCTTTCTGGCAACATCCCTGACCCTGGCCCCAGGGAGGCAGCAGACCTCCCTACGGGTAGGGTCAGGCCGACAGATAGGGCCCTCCGTTCCCCTCAGAAGGGAGTCGCCCACAACGATCACCCTCCTTTCCTTTTTGCTGGAAGCAGTCTTGAGGCATGGAGCAGACTTCCTCGCCCTAGGCTTCCTGGGCAAACTTCCTTCCACACCCTCATCCACCGCTCCCCCGAGCTCCAGGGCCTCAAACCTGTTGCATAAGGGCACCTGGGAAGGTGGCGCAGGCGTTTCCTGCATCGTCGATCAGGGACCTGTTTCCATTCCTCTTGAACTCCTAGGTCCCCTCCCTCTGCCCGACAGCAACAGGGCAGGGGGTCCACCCCCATGTGGGGAGTCTCACTCCGGAGCCTCTCCTTCGGGCCTTGCAGGGAGTTGCTCCACCAGTCTGTCTCCCACTCGCACTCCCTGATGGCCCTCAACCTCTCCACCTCCTCCTTGAGCTCTGCCACCAGGCGGACCAGGTCGTCCACCTGCTCGCACCTCACGCACACGGTGTCTCTGCCTCCTTCAGACAGCAGCAGCAGGCTCTGGCACTCCCTGCACCCAGAGACCTGAACTGCCGCATTTTGGAGCGGGCAGTCTGCCTGGGTGCCTACAGACTTTCCAGCAGGAGCTCGCTGCCTAGCACAGACCATCGCAGCCTAGCTAGTGAGGTGTTCTTAGGGGCGGGGGGATCGCCCTGCCCTCCCTGCTCGCCCTGCCCGCGCAAACTGCCGCGCCCCGCCTTTCTGCCGCGCCCCTCCCTGTTCGCCGTGCTCCTGGTCACTCGCCTCCCCAGGGGCTGCCTTTGAGCGGCCGGGAGGGGGCGCTGCTGGCTCCGCCTACGCCTCGTCACGTCCCTCACAGGGCTGCCGGGGCCTGGCGGCTCCCTCGGCTGCCTCGAGTGGCCTCGAGAAAAGAGCCCTGCCTGGCCCCATCCCCGCTCCGCTGCAGAGCGCGTCTGCCCCGGAGCCGATCGCGCAACGTATCTTATTTGACCACCTACGCAACAGACTACAGACTTTCGGCTCATCATCTAAATTGAGGATACAGACAATAAAAGTTGTCTGATCCAGTCAGACAGCCACGCTCCAGAGAAGTCCTTTCAAGACAAACAACTAGATTTAAACAGAAGATGAAGGCAACAGTGCTCACCTCTAACACGGGGAACAAAGAGACAGAAGGGAGAACCCATCATTATTCTCAAACTAAGTAGTATAGAAGTTATCATGCAGAGATACACTAGAAGGAAAGCCAAGCACATTAGGGCATGGAAACAAAATTTAGGCAGCAGAACATACACAGCGGCTCACATAAATCCTTGCACAAAGTCCTTCAATAAGAAATCCAATAAGTTAGTTATGAAATGGGGAGCAAGTAACTTTCAAGAACACTTCAAGGCATGATTAAAATCAGGAGTAACTTGTTTGCTTTATGATAAAGGACATTGGAATTGGTGTTAATCTAACACATTGAAGGAAACATTTATATTATTCAATTACAAGATAAAACAAGAAATTAGAAGAAACGAAGAAGAAACAGCAAGCTGAACACAACCCAGCAGTGTGCCTTGATGGTCAGAAGGGCCAACCATACCCTGGGGTGCATCAAGCATGGC
Source organism: Nettapus auritus (assembly GCA_011076525.1). Classification (NCBI taxonomy): domain Eukaryota; kingdom Metazoa; phylum Chordata; class Aves; order Anseriformes; family Anatidae; genus Nettapus; species Nettapus auritus. The sequence continues at coordinate 32,370,613 of CM021768.1, read as the reverse complement.
ATTCCTAGTAGGTCAACGGAAGGGACGCTCTCAGACACATAGTCTGATTTTTTTGGGTGGTCCTTTGGGGATCCATGAATCGGGCTCGATGATCCTTGTGGGTCCCTTCCAACTTGGGATATTCTATTATTCTATGAATTAAATAATCACTATGGAAGTCAACTGGATGTAATACCAGAACACAATGCTCAAATGTAGATATATTAGTTTGAAAAAATAATGTGGTGCTGGAAAGTGTTAAGAGAATCGCTGATATTGTTACTGACACAAGTGAAACCTTATCTCCACTAAAATAAGACTTTACATGTAGACTGTAAAGAACAGAACTTGAAGAGGAAAAACCACAAGGGCACAAAGTAATGTATGGCATCTAGAACAGAAAGATAAATGTTCATTCCTATCTTCTTAAGGTGAAAACAAAGAAATGTAAAATGAAATTAAAATGCGGCCACGTCAGCACTGAGAAAGGCAGCTATTTTCCTCCTGACCTCCTCAAAAACCTGTGTATTTCTTTCAAAGGGGAAAGTGGGAACTAAGCCATACTCTGAATTAGATTTTAATTTTGACTATCTTGTTATATTTGTAAAAAATATGTAATTTTAAGAAATCTCTAAGAACAGGAGACTACACATTGATTCAAGGATTTATATACCCATACAGTTAGAACTTTTAAATGAGGGCTGCTCATATAGTAGACTTCAGGTTAGGTCTATGTTACAAGTTCATTTTACTTCAGTCATTCCAAAGACTAGATAACCAATGTCCCCTGCATTCCTGAAGGGAGGCTAATAATTCTCATAAATCTGCAGAAAGTAAATGTAAAGTATCACCAAGTACTCCAAACATAAAAGCATCGTGTGACACCTGTACCAGTGAACTTGAGCAGATGGCACCTTTCCTCCCAAGGTTGTCCTGGTAAAAGTGAAGACAGCAGACCTGCCTGAAGGCTACACATACAATCAAAAAGATACACTCAAAGCAAAGGCCTTTTCCAGTACTTGTTTAATACCTCTTGCTTTTAAAATGTATGCCAACAGCTTTCCTAAAAATAAGGTGAAAGTTTTCTGCAGGGCAAGGATATTCATTCCTCAGCTGATGGGTTTCTTGCACTTTTCTCTAAGGCTGCAGACCCAGAAAGGACGATGATACAGACAAATGGAGAGCCCAAACTATTTGAGCAGGTTCTGCCCTTCTTGAACAAACATTTCTCTTTCTGTAAGTGCTGTTTATGATATTTTTAAAGACAGAAGCTACATGTTGTCTAAATGATATGATCTCAGAGTACATTACAGAAGAATTAGATCAATAAAAGCAAAGGAGGAGGAGGTTTGCAGGTGAAAAAATACTTCCATGAAACCAAAGGAAGTGCTAGTGGCTATCCAATCCAGAACACTTTCAGAATCGTAAGAATACCTGAAAGGAAATATCACCAACCCAGAAGGAAGGAATTTGGGATTCAAGACAATCAAACGGTAAAAATAAAACTGACCCAAGCTAAAATCCTCTCTTCTCATCCCGGTAATTCTAAAATGGATTAGGTGTGCCTAGCGCCCATTCTAAAAATGATCAGTAAACCTTTGTAATGAAATAACCAGATTTTTCCCTTCCTGGCAGGCAAATCATACCTGAGTGGCAGTTTACTTCAAAAATCTGTGCAAACATACTTTAATAAATGGACTATGCTCCCCATTTAAATTTGAAAGTTGACAAATAGATGAAAACATGAATCCTCATTAGCACTTCTGATAACCTTAGCCCAGCCATGCTTTAACTCATCAAGCGGTCCTTCACATCCAAAAAACATAAGTGAAGAAAGCTCAATAGGACCTAAGTAATTTGTTTATAAAAGACATTTCCATAATAAGTAGGATGATCAGAGTCTTAATTTCAGAAATTTATTTATTTATTTATTTTTACAAACAAGACATTATTTCCTCCCCCCAGAATTTTTTTCTTTAATCTGGAGCAACAGCAGTTTCCAAACTTCCTTCATTTTGACCTCTCTCAAGGATTTAATGCTTGAAGCCAGTAAAAACCAACCTTGCAAAATAGCAATGTGGAACAGTCTAGAATACATTAGCCAACCTTAGCTCCTGCTAACAGCTTTGGAAACTCCTCAAGTACCAAAAAAAAAACATTTACAGAGGGAAGGCATTTCCGAATAGCAGAAAACATGCAGAAGTGACAAAAAGCATAATCATGTGAAAATTAAAAATAAATCATTCACATTAACAATATTGTTAGTTCTTCATATACTGTACAGGAAAGACAACGGGATATGGATGTTTAAAGGGGCAATAGGCAGATCAAGAGAATAACGAGGACTAATATGACATGCACTGCAATAGCTCCCAAATGCTCTGTTCTGGGTGGGAGCCCCACAGTGCTATGTACAGCACCAAAGCTGAGTCCCCATCTCAGAAACCAAACATCCCAAACACATTTAAATTAACAAAGAATAATTAGAATATTAATCTGATGCAACGCATCTGTTTATCAGATGGGATATATTTTTGGAGACTTTCGCCTAGAGAAAAAGATTATTAAAATCCTTTTCTGACAACCTGATTTAAGAAGAGTAAAGGCTAGGACAGGAGAAAAAAAATCATTGCCCTCTCAGTCACAAAGTGCTTGGCTCACACAAATGGTGTTTATCCTGCAGAAGGGGAAAAAGACTGTTTTTCCATTTCAGCAGTAAAATGCAGGTTCTCCATTTCTATAAATGAATTTTTTAAAATAATAATTAAAAAACTTTCTTTTATTAACAGCTGGAACTTGTCTGATTTCCATAAAATTCACTGCAGATTAGAAAGAAATTTTCTACATTCATTTCCATTAAAATACTAGCCTTTCATTTGCATTGCATAACATTTATAAAACACGTGTTTTAGAAGAGAACATTATAAAAAAAATTGCTGGAAGTCATCCCAGAAACCACTGCATTACATATCCTTTCTGTAATTCAGGAGAAAAAGATACTATACATTATTCTAGACTGGGAGACAGCAAAGAACAAATCATTGTGGATTCAGCATTTGCTGCCAGAACACCTAGAAATGTTCTTTATGCAGGGGGAGCATCCTTTCTAAAACCCATGCAGAATTCTTCGTCAAACTGAAAAGACTGCATCAGTTATCAACAATTTTTCTGTTCGCTTTTTTTCTAAACTGTAAGTCAAAGAGAGAATATTAACATAGGCCATTTGCAAAATGATTAACATCTATGCATGAACTTCATCCAAAAAAATAGTGGTAAAAGGAACTCTGCCCTCCACCAATCAAGCAGTGTGGAAAAAAGTTTGTTATTGTCATAGACCCTGAGAGAAAAATGCACCAAAAGTAACGTCATAAAAACAGCAGTGACATATATGCTGCTTAAAGACACAGTGACAATTACAGATTGTACTTTCAGAAGTACTTCACTCTTAAAAGCTCTAAAAATCCCAGCTTACAAAACTAAATACCGAAAATTAAGTTAATATATCCTACTCATTCTCAATCCAGTAATACCTTTAAAGTCTTCATGCGCCTAATTAAAAAGCATTGCTGTAGCTAAAGATTATCACGATCCAAATACAGCCTAAGAAATCCCTTAAGCCTCCTTCTTTCAAAGAGATGAGGGCAGACCTGAAGATGATAGCATATGGAAAATGAATGAGAAAGTAGCGGCCTAGCAGAGACACTAGAAAGCAGGGCAGCATCCAGAAAAATTAAACTGGAAAAAAGCTTCAATCTAAATGGCATCCAGCGTGCCATTTAAGCTTGTTCAGGATATTGTGAAGCATGCAGCAGCTTAAGCCTGATTCAAACCCTGTTTACACAGCTTGGATCTCGGGTGCACAGCACAGAGAGCCCAGCGTAGCCCAGAGCCACCTTGAGGACAAAGCTGATAAAACTAAAAATTGATTTTTTTTCTTGCTAGGGAGAATAAAACACACACCAAAATTACCTTTTCTTATTAACAATAAAACACCTAAATAGCATATGTGTCTCTGTGTACATGCATTTTATATTTTATATGTTAACATCCATTCATTTCAGGAGCTTAGACAGTAAATGCTCTTGCATGAGTCATTAGGGATGAGGCCGGGGCAAAGTGCTTGCTGCATTCGAATAGATATTCCCAGGGGGGCGCTTCCAAGCCATCTCACTGGTTTGCGATGACACATAGCCCTCTCCTTTGCCTAAAACACCAGGTACTGATCCAGAGCCCAGAGAAGTCAATGAGGAAGGCATGCAAAGTCGTCAGCACAGCATCATCACAGACCTTAAGTCTTTTGCTATGCCCTGAATTCAATCTTTGAGCACAGTTTGAAGAGCATATCCAAGCCAGGACCCTCCATAATGTACATGTACCAAGTTTCCCACACCTAAATGTCCCTTAACACTTTTTACCTTTGGTTACTTTGGCTCCCTTATGCCCTTTCCATCCTCAACGTTTGTATAACTGCAAAGAGTATCAGCCAAAAATTGTATTAACCTGCTTAGCACACCTAACGTTAGTGTTAACGCTGGAGAAATGTGTTTAAATTTGACACCGAGTAATTAAACTAAATCCTATGTATTTAAAAAGCATTGTTCTAAATGTACTCTCAAATCACTGCGGAGATGTAGATAATTATGTATAGCAGTCAATGCACTGGAAAGAGAAGAGGAGGAAGTGTTCTTGACAAAGTAAAAGGAGCTGGTGTGCATTGATCATCATCTGAAGAAAGAATACGGGTGTTGTAAAGCACATAACCTATAAGTTATGCTATCAATAAAAAGAGAAACTAGGGGAAATAAAGACAAGAAAAGGGAAACAGCTATTTCTTTAAGTGAAGCTCAGCTGCTGAATTCCTTTCTACAAATCTAATTGTATTTGCTTTTAAATCCAAGATTACTTTGTTCTAAACAGTATTTCCTACACATCAAAACCTGCACAAAGGAGAACATACTTCTCAATACTGATTTGACAGGCTATTAAATTAAAATTTTAATGCTTACTGGTATGCTACAACAGTTGATTTTTAAAAACAAGCAAGCAAACAAAACCAACAAAAAACAAAGCTGTGTAAAAACCAAGTTGTATCTGTAGAATATTTTCATGAAAAGCAATATTTGGCAATTAGTAGTGCCTAAAAAGAAAAAAAAAAAATCAGTGGGTGTCAAAGACTTCTACATAAAATGACTCATGAATAGGAAGAATGAAAGGGTAGCACTCAGATCTGCATGCAAAATATAAGGTAACTGTTAGTCTCTGCAGTCAGTAGAGCAGGTTGCCTTTCAGATCACAGGTACTTGTATAGTTATACAAACGTCCTTGCTTGTTCAACACTGAAGGTCTTAAAAAACTGACCTGATTTTTTTTTCCCTTTTTTTTTGGTAAGGGCTTGGGGGCTCTTACTCAGTTCACATATTAGTTAGCAATTAAAAAACCAACAGCACAGAAATGCATTGAATAATGAATGATGTTATGACAATTACATCTCTGCCATAAGTAGGATAAGGAAACCTACAGCAGCACAGCAGATTAAGGACAGTTACATCAAAATGAAATCTGGTAAAAGACAGTTTTAAAATTCTCTTACACAGAAAAAAATCCAGAAAGGCAGAAGGTTTTTAAGGTGCTGGACTTATATGCACAAAATGAAGTACAGGGAACACCACTGCAAGACATATGTATGCACCTTACCTGTGAGTACAGCTTTTGCTGAAGGGTCTGCCAGATCCAGCGCAGATTTCCCATCGGTGTTCCGAATGTTTGGATCAGCTCCGTGCTGCAGCAGTACTGTGCAGGGAAAGCAGAAACAGTATCTTACCTCAGAGATACACACATTATTTACTGTTAAGTGTCTCCTCGGCATGATGTAGGCATAAACACACATTGCACAGTTTTCTTTATTTTTCCTTTTTTTTTTTTCCTAAGCACTGCAGCAAAGGATCTTCTGCAGAGTAAAGCTAAGTTGGCAAGTTAAGATGTAGTAGGATCATATGACTTCTCTTGATAAACATGAACCCCGAATCTCTTGCAGTACTCAGTTTTGAGTCCCCCTCCTGACTGCTAGCTGGGAAGCTGTGCCTTCACTGACTCACACTGGGAAATCTGCTAACTGTGGAACCTGCTCCTGTCTTTTACTATCACTACTGCTGCTTGTTACCACTGCTGTTCCTCGTCCTGGTGAATATCCAAAGCCATCCATGCCATACTGTAAAGCAGCAATGCTCCAGTTTTTTAGTGGCTCACCACTCACAAAAAGCATTTTAACCACAGTATAACAGCTTGCCTTCAAAAAACATAGCAAATAAGGTTAAGATATGTACCTTACAGCCTATATGTTCAAAGACTATTAGTCTCACTGTTTCTACCCACACATACACTAAACTGATTAACCCCTAAAAATATTTGGAGTATAATAGGCAACCATACGTCTAGGAAGGCGTTAGTACAGTAAATTACCATCTGCAGAAGCTCATCCAAAAAAATGGAAACGACAGCTTCAGCTATAAACTCTTCTGACCAGAAACAACAACAATGCAATTTAGCCTCTCAAGATAAAGGTGTTGTTTTTTTCCTTCTTTTTACAGAATTTGATAACAAAGTCCACAACAACAAGAGAAGTCTGGCAAACAAGGCCCCAACTTTTCATTTCCCCAAACATGCAAAATAAATGCAGCATGTTACCAGTTCCGACTGACAGTTACACACTTGCTATTCACACTTGTGCAAAGTAAACAATACAGCGTGCAGAAAAGCAGAGACTCAATGCCCAGGACACCAATAATAAAAGAGAGCAGACGTTTATGGTTGGTCGTGCAACCATGTTCGTTGGATAAAGCTGGACTGAAAAATTAAGGCCAAGGAATACTTGTAAATGCTTCTTGTAACTCAGGGTGCAAAAACACTTCTTTGACAGGATTCTTCAACAACAACACAAATCCAGAACAAAAGTAAATAATAAAATTATATTACTTACATCACTTCAGTCAGCAAAAGGCTTTTCATAAGTTTATTCTTAAATTCAAATCTTAGCTGATAGTAGTGTTGTTTTTAGTCAAACCTCTCTTCTTATACAATTCCGGCTTTAAATGCTTGTAACATTACCAAATTTCAGGTATTTCAGTTTCATGCATCCTATGCTAGATGCTTGCCTTAGGCTGAGTTTTTTTGCAGAAGTTCTTTGTCAAGAAGCTGCAATCCTTTCAAAAACATGGAAGAAGATTCAATTAGGCAGATTGGGCTTTTTCAAGGAGGGAAATAAGTGGTGGTTTGTTGATTGTGGTTTGTTTGTATTACTTCCTTTTTTTTTCCTCTTAAGTTTGCCATGTCAAGAGGAAGGCACCAAAAAAATAGAAAAAAATTGATAGATAAATAAATAAATAAAAGGCTCTAGCACATGTTTGAAGAGGATTGTTTAAACCTAGCACCCATATTTTTTGAAGATGCCATCTGTGTCATACATGCAGCCACCTCCTTAGAGATCTTACTCACAGGCAAACATGACTGAGCCAGTGTCACAAGCCAGTCAGGCACACTCCAGCAGGAGGTGGCAAACGGGCCCTTTTCCAGATTTTTTCTAAAAAGTAAATACAGAGAGACATACTCAGCATGTTTTGCCTCTATTCTCTTGGGTCATGAGGTGAGGAAAATTATCCATCCCAAAAGGCATCAGGGTAACAGTGAAACCACAAAGGAGAAAACCAGCAACTAGCTGTCTATTAAGAGAGTGAATAATACAAAATAATGAAAACAACGCAGCCTGGATGAGAAGACAGTGGACGATTCTTTGGGAAAGAGCCTGGGACAAAAAGTTATGCGAGAGAAGAACCGAACAAGGTGTTGCTAAGACACTGTCCATCACATTTGAGAAGTCACGGCAGCCTAGCGAAATTCAGTGGCTACAAAAGGGGAAACATAACCCCCATTTTTAAAAAGGGAAAAAAGCAAGACCTGGAGAACTACAGGTCAGTCAGTCTGACCTCTGTGCCTGGCAAGATCATGGAGCAGATCTTCCTGGAAACCAGGCTAAGGCACATGGAAAATAAGGAGGTGGTTGGTGACAGCCAACATGGCTTCACTAAGGGTGGATCGTGCCTGACAAGTCTGGTGGCCTTCTATGACAGGGTTACAGCACCGGTGGATAGGGGAAGCGCAACTGTCATCATCTACCTGGACTTGTGCAAAGCATCTGACACTGTCCCCCACGGTATCCTTGTCTCTAAGTTGGAGAGAGATGGATTTGATGGGTGGACCACTTGGTGGGTGAGAATCTGGCTGGATCACAGAACGGCTGAGGTTGGAAGGGACCTCTGAAGATCATCTCTACCCAGTAGAGACCACATCTAGAGTACCATGTTCGGCTCTGGGGTCCCCAGCATAAGGACATGGACCTCTCAGAGTAGGTCCAAAGGAGGGCCATAAAGATGATTGGAAGGCCAGAGCATCTTTCCTGTGAAAACAGGCTGGGGGAGTTGGGGATGTTCAGCCTGGAGAAGAGAAGGCTCCAGGGAAACCTTACAGCAGCCTTCCAGTACCTACAGGGGGCCTACAGGAAAGCTGGGGAGGGATTCTGTCAGGGGGTGTAGGGATAGGACAGGGGGAAATGGCTTTAAAGTGAAAGAGGATAGGTTTAGATTAAATATAAGGAAGAAATTCTTTATTCTGAGAGTGGTGAAGCACCCTCAGAATTCTTGGGATGGCTTACAACATATAATCTTCACATCAGGTTTTTAGGTTTTTAAAAACCTTGACAAATACATTAAAAATTGACTAACGGTGCTTAAGCTGGATGCCTACAAAAACTCCAAAGTAACAACTACCTGTGGAGCAAGAATGTGAAGTGGCCACACTGGGTTCAAAAAAAGAACCTGTCAGAACTCGTTTGCAGTAACCATGAGACTTCTCCTCCTTTCTCCTGGGGTCAGTGATTCCAGTGGTCATAACCCTTCCAACCTCTCCAATAGCCAAGGGTACAGTTCTACCAACAGATCTACCCTGTGAAACGTACGAAGTGGCCTCTCAAGATGAAAAAACAATTATATTAATCTGCATACTGATTCAGCCCTTATTTACATAGAAAGCAAATTCAGGTCAAAGGCAATCTTGTTTCGGACATTTCCTATACCGACTAGCTGATTTTATCCTTTCCAAACTTCTCCAAAATCTCTTACACACACACAAAATCCAAGCGAGCAATGTTGTCATCAACATGAACTGACAAAAGAAATACAGCATTTGATGTTTAGCTTGTTCTGTAACGCAGCTGTACTTTAATACCTGGTAAACCACAGGTGGCTTGTAATTGAATGTTCTCCTGCTTGTTCAAAACCTTCAGCACTTTAGAACACAAAGTCTCTTCTAACCACAGGGTATTCGAGATCTAGACACAGTGTCTAGAAATTTCCTTTCCAGTGCACCAGGGACGTATAAAAAATATCAAGACAGATCTCCTGTTTGAGAAAAATATTCCCTTTATAACGAAACATAACAGAATGAGCCGTTCTAGCTAACTGTACCTATTTTGGATTTCAAACACTGCACGCTGATTTTACAGGATGTTTTCTGAGTAGCCTTAAAAGGAGATGTGGCAACAGCTTTAATAAAGAGCCTGCTGTTAACAGGCAGATGTAAGGACTGCAAGCACACAAATTCATTCCTGGAACCTCGTTAATGAATGTATTTTGAAATGCTGATTTATTTGCTTTGGACAGTGAAGACATTGGGGTTGTTGTTTTTCTGCATTGCAGGCAGAGCTTTTAATAATCCAGAAGCAGTACCTGGCTATCCTTGCGTTTCCTACAAACCGTGTACAAACAACGTAAAGAAGCTCTTCTTTTAATTGAATCTTCATGTTGTACACAGATATCGATTCCTGCAAGCTTAACTATAGAACAAACATATAATTCTGTACAAAGCTCTTGTACAATCTATTTTTATCGTCATTACGACTGCTACAATACATTTTCTGATCTTCCCATCCCATCTGAAATACTTTATTTAATTACACTATTATACTAGATCAGTACTAGTGACAACAGACAGTCCTCACACAAAAAAAAAAAGTCTACATTATTGCATGGATCATGAACTAGAGCCACGAATCATCTCAGATTACTGCCAACTTGCTAGAGCAGGATGAATCCTAAAATTAAACTCTTGGCCCAAGTCCTCCTGGCACAGTTATTTCGAACTGTGAAGCTAACCAACACTATCTTGTTTGGCTCTCAAATTATAAGACCACCAACAACAAAAATTTCTAATATTACAGCTTCAACCCTCCTTATTTTCACCAGCAAGGTATAGCAAAAGCTTCCGCTATAGCTATACAGCCAGAAGGAAGAAGTGGCTTTTATGGGGGAGCGGAAGGGAAATGGGAGGTTGTCTAAATACAAGACATTAATTACCTAAGTGCTTAGCCCTTCCTCCTTCATACTGCCTCAGTTAAAAGTGCACCAAAAGAAAACATTTCTGATTGAAAGCAGAGACATGAACACAACACAAGTAGAATGGGAATAAAAATCCAAAGACAGGCGTGATCAAAGGTCAGACTTACAGTTCGTTTAGTGCCATCATCCACAAGCTTCTTTAGCATACTTACAGAAACGATGATGGAAAAGTTCATATTTGGTTTTTAATCAGATGCACTTAAGTAAAAAAAGACACATCCAAACCTTTGACTGTTGAAAGTAGAAAAAAAAAATCCCACACCAGGCAGACCTTCCAGAACTGTCCTCTACTTAAAGTTGCCTAGTGTTTTCAATTGCATTGTCAGAGTCTTCAGTTCTTCACAGCACTGCTAAACAAAACCTTCTTCCTGCTCACATTGTCCCTTCGCTCCCCACCAGCTACTTCACCACTTTGTCACACTGTGTTGTGCTCACAGTCCCTTCCAGCTACTCCAGCTCTAACACTTATCTTTTCTTCCTCCTTTTTAATTTCACTTTCTGTAGAAGACCTCCAAAGGTCCTTTCCAAACCAAATTACTGTAGTTTTATCTACTTTCTCCCAAAGTATCAAGGTACAGAGAAAACAGCTCAAGGAAGAGTCCTCCTTTTGTCTTACAGCACATGCACTACCTCCCATCTCTCTAAAAAAAGCTACCTTCAAAGTTGGTCAGCCTTTCACTAACCGTAGGTCACAGGAGCACACAGATCTATCTCCGTACTAGTGCCATACAGGACATGTCTCCAAATTATATGTAAGAAATGGATTCATTTATCTCCACATTCTAAAAACATCCAGACAACACTTTGGAATCCAAACTATTAATTTTTTTCAACCAAGAAGTTTCCTCATCTAATAAGAACAGAGCATGCAGAAGCAAAAAGGAAGAGTAAAGATATAATGAGCAACTAACTCTCCAAGGGAATTCACAAAGAAATATGATACACACTATGGGTGCAGGCAGGAGAAACAATAAAAAGCTGCAGAAGACGGGATCTCCAGCAACAGAGGAGTTTGCAAACAGTTAGCCGCTGAAGACTTCAAAGATCTGTATTAGCACAGCTGCTTTGAAGGGTGTCAGTGGTCTCAGGTGGCAGACTGGAACGGACTCTGCCATGCCAAGGTGAGAAATGATGTCCAGCTAACCTTGGCACCCGAGACAAAGGGGCTGCGCAGAACAGCTTGAGAGGGGAAAGGGAGGGTGCCCATGTCAAGGGGATACCTTGATCTCCAGGGGATAAAGGTACATCTCTAGTAGGATAAGAACAGGTAACACTCCGAGGCAGAGAGCAGGAGAGCCTTTATCACCTCCTGTGTGCGTTGCCACCCCAATCACTGAAGGATTATGTAGAATACTAAGACAGAGCTCTGCAAAACAGTACAATCGCGGGCTACACTTCCACGTAGCCTATGCTGGCAGAGCTGCCACCCCCAGCCCTGTGCTGCCTACCCTCCTTTGGATGGCTGCAAACGTTTGGTCAGGCAACAAGGACAATTAAGAAAGTGCTCTCTTGCCCAGTCAGTTCATCACGCAGCTATGGACATAAGCCAGAGACAGGAGCTGACAGCAATCATTCTGCTGTTGGCAACAGTTCTCGTTAACAGTATATCAAACATTAACGGCCAAAGACCTAGTTAGGCAATGCTGGCTCCAAGCACTTTCCATCGTTCTGCCTTCCCTACTCCCCTTGCTCAGGGCACGGGCTGCAATAAGAGTTCTGACAACAGGCAAAAGCACCACGTAATCCTACAAGTCAGTTCCTAGAGATTTGCAGCCTTAAAATACCTATAATACACACGGTTGGTTTTAAGCAGCGTATGCTTTCTAGTGAAGAAAGTACAGTATCTCATACAGCACTGGGTGGTACTTTGGCCAGATACAACATAATCCAGGTAAAATCACAGCACCTTGTATTGGGCTTATGTGCCAAGGGTCTGGTAGCAGGTGGACCCATATTGGAGCAGACCTTGAAGAGCTGCTGCCTGTGGGCAGCCCCCATGGGATCAGTTCAGGAAGGATGGCATCCTGTGGGAGGGACCCCATGTTGGAGCAGGGGCAGAAAAATCTATTTCTAATAACATAATCTTATTTCTGAGGTAAACCTGAGGAAGCTAAGAATACATCAAGTTCAGACTGATGCAGAGCAAGTGACTAGCTAGCAGTACTGCACTTGTCAGTCTCAGAAACACATGCTTCCAGCTATCTTATAACACATTAAGTAGAAAACTTGCATTGCTTTCCATTCTTAAAGGACAGAGCACTATATCCATTTGTCTTCCAGTCCCAGAGCTGCTTACCACCCTGCCCTATCGATACAGGACAGTAGTAGTGTTATCCTTTTTACCATTAACTCTTTGCAGGATTTTTGCAGTGTCGAATATTTGCTTGTCAATCTGTCACCTAAAGCATCGCTGCCGTTGTGGGTCCCACTCCAGGGAAGCATGCACGTTGATTGGTCTGAGTGGGCTCCTCTTCCAGGTGCACCTGTGTCCTGCACCACCCTTGTATCGCCCCAACCAAAGGGATAGCTTTCTCTAAGAAACATGGCGCATTTGTATGAGCATGGAAAAGCAAGATCCCTGTACTCCAGTAAATCAAACGTTCATCACGAGTCTTTGCTGCATGCAAGACTAAAAGCAAAGAACACAGACCAAGAGGCAAGCACTCCGTATTTTCAGTAGGCTTCGATCACCCACAGTTCATTTTCTGCACTTGCTTTATCTTGTGGTAAAAGGAAATCGTTAGAGACACCTGCCTTTGTTTATTAAATGACAAGTATTTAACTGCCTGCACATTTTACGAGCAAAACCTTTTCTGTCCTATAGTCATACTTTAATCAATGCTTTCCACTGGAAAAAATGGGAAAATAGCCATGAGCTCTGCTAGAATTGGCCCCATTTTTATGCCTTAAGAGCTACACATTTATAGATTATTTTTAAACCACATATGAGCTGCATTAAGAACAAATGGTTCCTCCGAGAAGCTAAAAGCAGCTATTGCTACAGTAAACAGCACGATAATCTCATAAAACTAAGTATTTCTGCACAACATTTAGAGAGTCACGACAAACTGATATCAGATACCTAAAAGCAAACAGTTTCAGTGCCTGGAAGAGCACGATCTGCTTCATTACTCTGTTCTGGATCCCATGAAGCTTCCTCTTCCTTCCTCCCGCTCTCCCTGTCTGCTAATAGCTAGCATCAGTACTTTTGAAGACCTTGCTTCCCACAAATAACATTACAGAAAGTTTCCCAGCAGTGCTTTGCATATTATTGTACTGCCTCCTTTGCTGCAAGTAACCAGATTGCAATTCAATCAACATTTGTTAAGAAGCATCACAAAATAGAAGACCCTTCTTGTTCCGTGTAGATTGTCCTGTACCAAGGAGCCAAATGAGGCAGAGACTATTTTGCTTGATAGATGAATTTTAGGAAAGAGGAAAAAAAAAAAATGGGTAAGGTTATGTTGCAAGAGATAAGTTGCAACACATTAGCTGTTATTACAGTTCAAACCTAAGAGAAAGCCAGACAGATTCCAAAATATACAGTGCATGAGACAGCAGGCAACCTTTCTCAACCTGTTTACATGAAGCTGATTTTAAATAATTTTTAGTCATACAAACAGCATAATATAAACAATAGCCTTAAGCATACTAACATGACAGGTTTTACCAGCCTTCAGCACCACTGGTTCCAGACAGGAAGGCAAGAAGTCATTTTACTGGCATAACCAATGAGTCTTCCTCATCAGAAGCAAGGCTCACTTTCACTTCATTTGTGCAAAGCATCATCCTCTCTACTAGCAAGCATACTGCCAATTTTACATTTCTGAAGATGATTTAATCTCGGCTTTAATCGAGCTGAAGGCTTGGCCCTCTCACAAAAATGCGGTAGGGCACTACAGTCTTGCTGCCCACGATCTACTCGTTTTGAGGCTCCTCATACTCCAAGACCTTTGTCATGCAGATATGGGTACCTGATACTGCTCGGAGATTTTCTTCACAGCGCATCTGTCACAACTCTTGGCCCTGATAACCAGCGATAGCATGTGTGGGAATGGCACAAAGCTGCACCAGGGGAGGTTCAGGCCAGATAAGAGGAGAAAATAAAGGAAACAATTATTTACACTGGAAGAGGCTCAAGAGGCATTTGGATAATGACCGCAATACTACGCTTTAACTTCTGGTTAGCCCCAAAGTGCTGAGGCAGTTGGACCCTATGATCTTTGTAGGTAGCCTCCAATTGAACTACTCTATTCTTAAAGCAATTTTAAGAAGCTTTTAGAGTTTTGTAGTGTTAAACGGAGCTTTTCAGTAACTAGTATTTTTGATTCCCCTAAAATTACCAAAGTACCCTGTATGTTCAGAGACATAAATCATGGCATCACCGTAGAAGGTGCTCGCAGGTTTCATATTTGTAAAGGATGACTTTAAATCTAGGTAGGTAGATGATGTTTCAGATCACGTTTAGGCTAACAGTCCTGTAGTTCTCAACATTTAACTGGAGACCTGCCTTGCAGAAACAACCTCAGCGGACAGCAAGACAAGCCTGGTCAGACTGCACAGGCAGTTTTCCTACGGTTATTTTTAGCCTACTTTGTTTTAACTGCACAAACACACACTGTTTTAAAAGAGCTGTTACCACTCAGGAAATGCATTGCAAAGCACCAAATGGGAAGTAGCACCAACCAGAAAACCCAGCTTAAAGAACTAAGATATCCTCTAAGTATACTACACATAGTTTTGTTGTCTGTGCCACCCATACCAGCTCCTTGCCCTTCAAAAAAATAATAATCATATATAAAAAATATAAAAATACAAGAATGTTCAACAGGATAACATGCAGTGAGACCAAATTTTTCAGCTTGGAAAAAGAGACATGAGGGAAAAATACATAAAGGCCTATAAAATCATGAAGGATATGCAGAGGGCAAATAAAAATGACTGTTCCTTATTTCTTGCAAGTCTTGAATGGCTTGCAAGGAACATCAACCAATCAATGTTTCAAAGAAAAGGGAGGTGTTATTTTTTTTCTGCAACACAATTAAGTTGTAAAACTCCATTGCGACAGAACACCTTCCAAACCAAAAGCATAGCAGTGTTAAAGAAGAGATTAGATCAACCTTTCCAGAATTTTGTCTGCAAACATCATCTGGATGCAGCTTCTTCTTTATTAAGTTCCTAAACTGCTAATTGCCATGAGAAAGAAGTGTACACTCACACCAGATTCCTTAAGTATCTGCTGCACATCACTGTCAAAAAAAGTGAGCTACACAAATCTGTGGTTTAACTCCCAGTAGACTTTTAGATAAAGAAATATGTGACCCCTTCTCCCTCAAGCCTGACCTGCAGAACAGTCACTACCCTGACTTTGCAGCATTCCTCCAAGCATACTTTGCAGAGTTCGCCATTCATTCGTTATTCCATGAGAAAATGTGATGCTGAAAAGCAAAAACACTTTTTCATTAGCTCTAGAAAGAGTCCACAGACATTGAGAATACATATTCTTGACAGATGAAGCAACCTTAGTAATCTGCAGTATTTATGGCTTCTACCTTAACAATTGTTTCCAGTGTTTCAATACATTTATTCTGAAAATTGATTACATATAGCAAAAAGTGTTTTAGAATATACTCAGTTAGTAACTAAACAAATTGCCTTGACTAGATACATATTGTTTACATACAGTGCTCGTCAGCAAATGAGCTGAGCTCTGCTTACCACCCTTCAAGACATCCTATACTTCCAGATCCAGGACACAAAAGCAATTACCACACAGTGGTAGCCTATATTCTTCTAAAAGTCAGCATATTTGCATTCTCTCCCTTTAAGTCCCTGCACTATCCTGAGATTGTGGACGTGGCACTTAGGGACATGGTTCAGTGGTAGACCTGATAGCATTAGTTTGATGGTTGGACTTGGTGACCTTAAGAGTCTTTTCCAATCTTAATGATTCTGTAATTCAAATACGCAATCAGTCACAGAAGCATATGAAACCACATATCACTGTTATTTGCTCTCTTTGAGGTATTTTGGAGAAGTTTGTACATACTCTGATGAGTTTTCATCAATTTATGACAGTTCCTATTTTCACATAAGCTTCCTAGTGAGTGTGTTTGAAGGCAGTAGTGTAAGCTCAGCTGTACAGCTGACCACTAATAGTGTAACACTTTTAGCATTTGGAAGGTGCTAAGAACAGAGAGACACAAAAATGAGGGTAGATAATTCCTACATAGTCTGCTGCTTTTCAAGTAGATTAAGTTCAGCAGTAAATTCCACACTATGCTGGGATTTCCAGAGACTATTCTTCAGTTAATTGTTTCAAAAATTATCCTCACTTGTTGAAACCAGGAACATTAAGAATGGGAAGAAATTATAGGCCTGTTAAAATCCATCATATCTACTGTAGCAGTCTACACTTAAGATATAAATACTAATACCGTACAATATCTTTCAGAAAGCTATTCAAGTATTCCTAATCAGAACAAATGCCCTACGCAATCTTTTTTCCATTATCCCTGTATATACTATGTTCCTTTACAGTGCCTTTTGAAGACAAAGCCTGAAAATCATAATATAAAAATTATACTTTAAGCCATTAAGGAGAAACAGAATCATGCCAACTATGTAGCCAGCTATAAATAAATTGTAAACAAACCCCCCACAAACAAGAAATAGTAGACTTCTTTGTCTATATGTATGCCTTAGGAGTTTCATGACATCAACTAAATCCCAAAGCAGCATCAGTAAATAACAGATTTAGTGACTGGTGACCCTGCCTTCAGCAGCAGCTGTCATGGTGATGGTCAAACATCTGACTGTGCTAACATACACAGAGCACAACACAACTTCATGCTTGTTTTTCGTAGGAGGAAGTAAAAAAAGAAGTCGACAGACTCCAATCTGTCTGCATGTAGCTCTGTAAGGAGAACCACCAATAGTCCCACAGCTCTGCTCGGTGCTTCAAAGGAAGCCTACAACTACAGTGGACAGCAGGAGAGCTACTGATGCCTAATCAACTATACTCATTAACTTCTGCATGTAATTTCTCAACACAAAATATATCCTACTGTATACCTCACACACAAGATCAAATGAATGAACTCCAGCACATCTCTTGTAGAGTTAAAAAAAGAATAATAAAGTTCCTGTTTTGGTGTTCCTTGATTTTTTTTCCTATTTTCCCCCCCTTTTAAGTAATGAACTAAGTATTACAATAAAACTAATGCAAGAACGTGCCACGTAAGTGTTGAAGCTTTCTCTGCAGGAATTTTATGTAAGCAGTCTTTAGGCAAATAGACATTATCTGAACTGCTGAAAACTGTATTTTGTTATCTGGATAACGTGTAGCACAAATCTCGTGTTCATAATCTTAACTGTGATTGCTAAGAATCAAGGTTTTCTTTTCATGATTGAGAAAACAAACACGGCAATTTGACCATTGTATTCATGTTAGTAGACATGAGAAGAACCAGCACTGATAAGTTTAAGAAACTGATCTGAGAAAAAAAATAACAGAAGCTCCTATTTAGAAAAAAAATATTACACTCAGAAAGAAGAAAAAAAAAAAAAGTTAACAAAATCCTGACTGAAAAGCTCTTTATATGGTCTAGATACATTTAAAATGATTGAAGTATTCAATTTTATTTGAAATTGCTTTGGCTCCACAGTACAGCACACACCGAAGATAAATAACCACTGCAAACAATGGTGTCCTGTAGCTTGCATTTGAAAGCTTCAAAGGACTGTTTCTCCATACTGTACAGAATGAAAGGTTAACCATCTTTCTAGCCACTAAGATGACACATAGAACAGCTCGAAAAGCAAAGACATTATCCAGTGAAGCTAGTTTTCTTGTGTAAGGAGAGAGAGGGAGAGAGAGAGACTTCCACGTTCGCTTTCTGAAGACTAACTTAGGAGACGATGAGACCTGACCAACCGTCTCCACGTAAAGTTTTTGACAAGTTCAACAAATGTTGAATTATACATCATGAAAAAGTTAATCTTAAATGACTATCACTATATCCACCATGTGCTTTAAGATAAGCTAGCTTTTAAAAGCAAGCAGTATCTTCCGTCTCAAGTCCAACACATTAACAGTTACAACTGCACAGAACACATCTGGTGAAGTTGCAGTGTAAGAAGTGACAGGTACTTACCAATACACACATCTATCTTCCCCTTGATGGCAGCTTCGTGCAAAGGAGTGTAGTTCCAATTGTCTCTAGCATTGGGGTCTGCCCCTTGACACAGCAACAGACTAACCACTTCCGCGTGACCAAAGGAGCAGGCGTTGTGAAGGGGTATCAGCCCTCCATCATCACGAGCGTGAACGCTGGCTCCTGTCTGCAGCAAGTGCTCTACGACATCCTTCCTTCCAAATCCTGTAAGAGAACATATTACTGTTCAATCGTCTTGCAAAAAGAAATGTGTTTTAATATTTAATACTAGCTGCTCACTCTTACTCCAGTGCACAGACACAAAAAGATATTACTGATGCCCCTCCTCTACCTTTTATTTCTTTTCACCGTAAAGAGGGACTACGATCACCTACTCAAGCAACAGTTGGAAGATCCACTCGCGTTTACGACAGGGTGAGCACTGATGTACATTAATAAAGTCCCGGTGTCACTACCTCCAGTTCTACAATAGGCTTGCCAGTCTTTTTCAAGGTAAGCTTTTCATAAATTTTACAAATTTAGTATAATCTGTACGTACCAGAAGCAAGTGTCTTACATACTACCTCTTAATATGTTAATATGTTTCCATCTTGGAGAAGATCTCATGTTAATAAAACTTAAAGAAATTGTTAGCATTCAAGCAGGACAACCTTACCTGAAATCAAACTACATTCCTTCTCTTCTACAGATTCTGAGAACTTTTAGCTGACAGATAAGCTGGGAAGTTACACACGTGCAGAACTGAGACCTCAGTTGGTGAATAATGCCTCAGAAGGTCCCAGCCCGGGGACAAAGCCTCTGTTACAACCAGGGGAAAGACTCCATAAAGGCAGTACCATTAGGCTTACAGGCTACAAAATACTACAGCAGCATGCCAGGCCCTGACACCTTTAGCTTGTTTGTCCAAGATGAACTCAGAAAGTTCCTAGCACCCAGCTGTGCTTTCTAGCACCCCAAATGCCTTAGAGGAAAGGTCTCCAAACTTCTTTGATCAGGCACGCCTATGAGGAAGGCTTTTTGAGCATCCCCAATTGCCTCACATACTTCCTTTGGAGACCACTGCCTTAGAGGACAGGAACAAAAATAAGGTATCAGGTTCAAAAGGGACAATTCATTCAAACAACTGTTCGTTTTTGTACTAGGCTGCACCTCATAGGTTGGGTGGTATTTACAAGATTTTAAAAGACTGTCACAGTCAGAATTCCTGTCTCTTCCAGGGGAGATACCACGGACACCTTCACAGGATACCAGCCAGCTTCAGTAGAAAGAAACCCATGTAAGTTTATGAAGCAAGATAATTAAATGCTGCAGCAAGTGAAACTGCACCCTGATAAGGTAATTTATAGATTGTCTTAACTCCACACACAGACCAGAGTTTGAAAACATAACCAAAGACATTATTTATCTTCTAGAAGGCAAATTAACACACAAAGCTGCAAGATGCAAGACAGAAGCTGTCAGTTCTCCCCCAGCTGCAGTGACACGCTGCTGAAACAGTGACAGACGTGATTCCCAGAAGTCAGCATCCTCTGTGCAGGTAGCAACTCATGTAGAAAGTTTCCAGATCCAAATGTTTTTGTTACCTCAGGGATGCAGCCCGCGGACAGAACCTCTATTTCAACTGATGGTGGTGAGGCACTGGCACTGGTTGCCCACAGAGGCTGTGGATCCCCATCCACACCGCACACACTGCATCCTCATCACTGCAGGTGCTAGCACTTGCACAAATTTCTTTTATTCGCTTGCTTCTGTTACGAAACAGTTGAGGAACATCACATGTAAGTTTTCAAATAGAAAATGACAGCTTACATGCACGCAGCAGCAAACACAGGGTATCTGATCCCACAGCAAAGCGAACAGACCTGAGCTATCAATGCCAAGAAGCCCTCAGCCCTCAAGGTTCCCATATTTAAATTGTTCATCTAACTGGAAAATGAAAATTGAGCAAGATGGGAATTAGAAAGGGATGCTTTCAGCTAAACAGTCAAATCAACAGCCCATATTAGCCTTGAGTTTTTAAAGGCTGAATGACTACGAACAGTGCTGAAACTACATGTGCATCTTGACATGTTCCTTCTATCTAGAGGCAAAAATAACCCGACAGTGCCTGAGAACCCAGATTCCTTTTCAAATCGGTCACTGTTGCAATTTTCAGGACGACATATGTACTTCAAGGACATGGGGTCTATCATAAAGGTGTCTTTGAAAATGCCAGCAACAAACGCTTACAGTTGTTGAAGGAACTCTTCTGTTCAGTCCTCAAGAAAGGAGGATTAAGGTTAAAGTTTCTGCAAATTTATCCCACCAGACCACACACCGTCCTTGAAAGAAAGAGCGGCCAGTTATGGGACTAGCTCCCCCCCACACCTACACCACAAGCAAACTTGTAAAAACTTGAACTGACAAAGTGCCAGAAGTCTTTAAAACGATCGCGTGACCAAATCTGACAACGTAGCTGCAATTAAATAAAAAAGACAGACACATGACATGCCACTTGTGACACATGAAGCAGCAATTCAGATTAAACTGAAGAAACCTACGTAATTCACTGAAAATAATTTTTAAAAATCCAGTTTTTTGCATTTCCAGTGCAATTTTGATTTACAGAATCGAAGTCCTTCCTCAAGGAAGGACTATGAATCAGAGACCCTAAAAGGCAATCACATGGAATGTTTCCACAGAAAACATCCTTAACAAAAGGTAACTGTGGAGGAGAATTACACCTAAAGGCCCACGAGGGCAGGCCTGTTTCAGTGAGACTTACCTCACTGAAACACCGGTATCAGTGTGGAGCTAACTGCCAAACTGGTTATTCACCCATGGGCAGGGTCCCCTATTACTTTGGGCTATCTCATGCAGGTAAAACATACAAGCTTTGCCCATAATATGACTGCTTCACGTAGTCCAGAAGTTTCAGATGGGGGGGCAGTGAAGTGCAAGCTAAGTAATTTCATATCTTCATGTTTCAGTACGCAGACAACAGTCAAACTGACTGATTTAACTAAGTAGGTCGAAGAGCCTTAAAGCTGTGGAAAAGGGAACTTGGTTCAGTGCTACTGGAAGTCTGAGCTTTTGCATTTACATCCTCTTGTAAATTCTTTCAATGGATTTTAAATGGGAATGAGAAAAAATGCATTTCTCTAGTTTTGTTAGACCATTCAAGAGAAAAAGTTACCAGTCATAAAGAAAAACTTCCTAGGAAGCAGTAAGCAAACAGCTCACATGCTACGAGCGCAACAAAAACATGGAAGAATGCCATAGTCAAGTCCCGTAATTCACGAACTCATCTTTTTAAATGAATGAATCCTCATTTTGCAGGCTCTGAGCCTCTAAGACTGCCAGAAGATTTCTCAGTCGACTACACGATCACTACTGCTCGGCACTGTCTGCATGAATCCAGCTGAGAGCTGTTATTAGCCCTACTTCAAGTCGCACAGGGCAGAATTAATCAGTGCCTTAGCTTCACAAACACCAGCCTGAGTCAGGTCAGACATCTCTTCTATGGCAGGTATATACCGGGCAGCTGCAACAAAATGAGTAGGAGTAGTTTAGGAAGATACCTCAAAATCAAGGCTTTCCAGGGCAAATTAAGCTAATCCCTTTTACCTTGTGCCGTAGGTGCAGCAGGCAATTCAGGTGCCTCTGCATAGAGTGGAGGTGTAATACATTACTGACCATTTCGTGCCATTTTCCATCTCTCGAGCAGCACTCAGTAGATAGTTTTGAGTTCTGCCTTCTCACTTCCTTGGATCCTTCAGTATTAGTTGTTTATTTCAGAATTTCTCCAAAGAACAGTTACATCTGTTAACCTCCATGAAAAGCTTTGACTTCTGTTATTACTAGCAGGATCAAAAGCGTGCTTACAGAAAACTTCTTTGTCCCCACACAGCTTTTTCTCATTACTATAGGCTGAAGCAGAAAGAACACAGGGACTACCACTGCCAATATTGCTTGTCAAGTGGTCTAGGCCTCCCTAAAGCAGGTTTCTACAAACTGAGTTTGAGCTGATATCAGGAAAAGCACTTTACACTGTGATCCCAATTCCACACTTGCAAAAACAACAGCAGTCCTGCATGCCCTCCCCTCCACCAGGACAGGCAAGAGGCACGAATTGTCTAACCTTAGAAGGCCAAACCTTCTTTCAAAGAGGAAGAAGCACTTTCTTTACCAAGCGGGTTCCTACAGATCCTTGCTGGCTCTGGGAAAAAGCTGAGATTTGCCATGAATCCTGTTGTCTCTAAACCATCCCTAAAGCTAGCACAAACTGGTCTTTTATTACCTTACAAGATGGGGCCTTTGTCAAATTAAGTATACATTTTATGGAAAAAAAAGGATAGGTTTTCTCAGTATTTAATGGGTTTCGAGGCAAGTAAGAAACAAACGGCAGCATGCCTTAAGCAGAACGGCGGGGATATATCTGGTGAGTGAAGTCTAAGAGCACACGAAATGCAGACCAGCATCTGATCAGCTACCTTAGCCACAGCCTTAAGATCAAATCAGAACAAACTGTATCTCTTAAGACATCGAGAGACACTCAGATGCAATTTGGCAGTGCCGACTGGGAAAGAATTGCTGTAACTTGCAGGTTTCCCTTTCATAAAGGGGGCCTCAGAGCTCTCGGCCAACTTCTGCAACTCAGAGAGGCAGCCAGAGAGGTGACAGACCGCAGCAACCCTCTCCTTCTGACACTAAGCCTACACAAGTTGGACGTCAGCCCCCATGGAGGTGAACCCCATTCTTCTGTACGAGTTTCCATATGCACAAAGCTTATAACTCTTCCCTAGACATCTGATTTTGGCCACCAGTACAGATAACACCTTGAGCCAAATGCAGCTTCGTTCTAGCCTAGCATTGGTGCTTTTTAATTTTATTTTTTTTTAAGTGTTATAAGCAAGGTAGTTTTCCTAGAATGCAAGACGTACAAATACATTTATACCCCCACTTAATTTCTTATTTATATTTTTTTAAGTAACTTAATCAATTTCAAATCTTTCTGATTTTTTTTTCCTGACTCTTGAATGCAGGTGGACAATATCCAAAGCCCACACTTGTACCAGAGACCCAAATCTCTTGCATCCCACACCACAGTTAAATATTATCGAGTCTTCCCTCCTCTGAGCACACGTACTTCTGAAGAAGAATCCCCCAAAATGCCTGCAAACGTAAAGCAGAACACCACGCCTCCCGAAAGACGTCTGGGAATCTCAGGAGAGGCTGTGCTCCAGATAACTGGAAGATGAAAGGAAAAGGAGCCTTTTTCCAACCTCTTTCTGACTGCTGAGAGAAGGTATATCACCCTGATATGGCCTCCATATCAAGTCCGAAGCAGGTCTGACTGATTCAGCAGGCTACTGGGCGTTTTAACAGAGTTCAGGAACTCATTCCCCTTCGTTCAGAGTAACTGACAACTCCAGATATCCCAGGTAAAGACAGTCTGGATAAAACTATTGCTTCAACTTCACCACGTGCATTTTATCCACAAGGAGATACCGGACAGGTGACTCCAACTTCTCAAAACAGATCTGGATCCATCACTAGCTTTTTTTTTTTTCTTCTTTAAGTAATTGGCTACATAAATTTCAATTCTCACCTTATCTCAAGTTTATACATATCCTATGGATCCTGAATGTTCTCAGAAGTCACCCTTTTTTTTCCTTCCTTCTGCCAAGATAAATGAAATTTTGAAACTAGAAGCTTCAGAAAGTTTCAGGTTTCCATAACTCAATGCTTTTTACAATAAACTAGAACTAAAGTTGTCCTTCTCTTAAAATGGAGAAAGTAACAACTGCCTGAAATTGTTGCCAAAGTGGTAACAAGAAAACAAAACTGAACTAGGGAGAAGTCAAGTTCACAGAAAAAAACATCTAGCTACCCCAAATATAGGAAGAAGGAAAGTTTGCCAAAGTTTACCAGCAACTAAAAATTCCTCTACCATAAACCATAAAACAAAAGTGGAACTGTTATGGTCTTAAGAGTTTAGTTTCAAGAAATTTGGAAGAAGCCATTTAAAACAACGCTTATTGCACAGTTCTGCTCACACTCCCCTTATGAAGTCCATAAAACTCATATTTAAATATGTCTCATAAAACAGGAGCTATCATTCATAACATAGCTAAATATACAGACTTCTGCACTCATAAGACAATGGATTTTGTTTCTCCTTCTGCCCACACAAGGGAGATGAAATCAACACAGCCCATTGCTAGCAGACGCACGCTGCCTGAGACAAGCTGCATTCAACAACATCCTCACAAGCCTTCGCAAATTACAGGGCCCCAGGATCTCTGTAATTAGATATTAGCCGAATACTGTTACATATCAAATCCATTTGGAGCAGACAGGCTCAGGCAGAATGCAATGATTTGAGAGCAAATACATATGGCAGCTTAGGAAGGTCTTTAAATCTAGAAAAATAGACAATAGAAATTTGCCAGATATGAGAACTTCACCTACTGTTTTCCCCATTTGCAAGGAAGCATCTTTGCTACTACTACACAAATATCTTACAGATGCTGTCACCTTTCAAAGCCTTTATTACCCCAAGTAAGTTTTGTCCACTACTTCTCTACTCAAAGTACAAGCTATCACTGCAGCTCCAGCACTACAGCCTTTACCATCACCGAAGTTAAAACAGGAGACCTCTGAGTTTAAGGGGAAGCATCAATGTCTAATTATAACCTTAAAACCAAAATGAGAAGAGACTCGAGATGAGGCTTCAAAACATTAGGCACTTTATCTGCACGCATGCAGTTGTACCAGCATAACATTCCAGCATTCGTGAAAATTAATTTCCACACTTGAGGAGATCACTGTGTTTTAAACCCAGCTTGCATAAAGTCGTGCTTTACTTGTAGATCTCAGGGATTAGAGAAGAACGAAAAGGAAACAGCTCAGGACCAGAAGTTCCCTTAGGGGCATCAGGAAATGCCACTTATAAAGTGACAAGAAACTTAAGAAAGCTGAGAGCATTATCTCAGCACTATTCAGAGTTCCAAGTAACCTGTGCCTGAAAACATTCATTTTTGTTAACAATTTTAACATGGTGCTCTAGAGCCATACACCACCGCTTAGATACAGACCCCTCAACACAGTCCCGTCAGTCACTTTGATTCATACATAACAGAGCACCACTTAAAACTCAAACAAGCTCTGTGCCCCTTGCCACGTAAGTTCCAGTGCAGTAGCACCGTGGCACATGTCAGAAAGCCTTCTGCCTGACCACAGCCACAGCTATTGTGCAAGTCCTGAGTTATGACATCTTCCCCGTTTTATTTTTATTGCAAACTTAGCTCACCCCGTGTTCCTGCGGAAGAGCAGTCCCTATATAAGATGTTCCCTTTATAAACTCTCTCCTCCATGTTCTCTTTATAAATTAACCCACGACAGGGACACTTGCCAGGAAGCTACGTTTCCTTCCAGTTGAGGCGAACTGTTGAACCTCACTGTTGGCGTGTTTTATGATGCTGTTCCTAATCAGACACCTCTCCCCTATGCCGACACCTCTTCCCTACGCCAAGGAGCACGGTACCTCCTTGGACGCATCTGTAACTAACTCTACCATCACGTTCAGCCATCCCACTTCATCTCACCCAGCTCAGAGCAGGTAAGATCAACCAGCAGGGACACCCAAACCAAAAGAAAAGATAGAAATTATGAGGTGTGGACTACGATTCCTGGCAAACCTAGCTGAATTACAGCGGCCTGTAACTTTCCAGAGAAGAACAGAGAAGACGGATGGGATCCTCAGCTTCACGCCAGCTGTGCCTTGAGTTCGTCCCTCGCTCCCAGAGCGCACACACTACAGTTGTATGACAAATACAGTCTATGACAAACACAGAGGCACATATCCGTGCTTTCAGCCCACACAACCCCCTGACACCCCCGAGAGGCCGGGAAGGTGCTCGGGCAGGCTCTGCAGGCGGCGGCCCCCTCCCGGCCCCGCCGGGCACCCACCGGCGGCGAAGTGCAGCGGCGTGGACTTGCGGCCGGCCATGTCCTTGGCGTTCACGTTGCCGGTGTCCACCAGGCGCTTGACGCGCGTCACGTCCCCATTGCGGCAGGCCTCCAGCAGCTCGCGGAAGGCCCCGCTCGCCGCCTCGGGGCTCTCCGCCGCCGGGCTCGACGCCACCGACGAGGAGGAGGAGGACGACGAGGAGGACGACGAGGCCGAGCTGCTGCTCGAGCCGGCCGGCGGGCCCGGCGCGGCGGCACCCGCTCCCTCGGGGCCCTCCGGTGCCGGAGGCCGCTCGGCGTCCGGCGGGGCCTCGCCCTCGGGGCCCGCCAGGCTGTGCCGCTGCACGGCGGCCGCCAGCTCGGCCGGCGCCAGGCTGGGGCTGCGCGGCGGAGAGGCCGCG
>CM021768.1:32283546-32343258 GCA_011076525.1 Nettapus auritus | reverse complement strand
GGGGGGGCCCCCGCAGCCCCCCGCCGTCTCCGCCGCCGGGCCGCGCCGCCCGCCGCCGGCCTCCGCGCTGGGGGAGCTGGAGGCGCTGAACCTGAGCGGGCGGGGGCTGGAGGAGCTGCCCGAGGAGGTGGGCGCCGCCCTGAGCGGGCTGCGGGTGCTGAGCCTGCGGCGCAACCGGCTGTGCCGCCTGCCCGCCGCCGCCCTGCGCCACCTGGGCCGCCTGGCCGAGCTCGACCTGAGCCACAACCGCCTGCGGGGCCTGGGCGACGGCGGGGCGCTGGCGGGGCTGCGGGGCCTGCGCAAGCTCAGCCTCAGCCACAACGAGCTGGGAGCGGAGGGCGCCGGGCTGCCCGCCCGCCTGGCCGAGCTGGGCCGCCTCGAGGAGCTGGACCTCAGCTTCAACCGCCTGCGGCGCCTGCCCGAGGGCCTGGGGCGCCTGCGGCACCTCCGCGCCCTCGACGTGGACCACAACCAGCTGCCCGCCTTCCCCGCGCCGCTGCTGGAGCTCGCCGCCCTGGAGGAGCTCGACTGCTCGGGGAACCGCCACCTCGGGTCCCTGCCCGAGGGCATCGCCTCCCTGCGCCGCCTCAAGATCCTGTGGCTGAGCGGCACCGGGCTGGCGGCGCTGCCCGAGGGCCTCTGCCAGCTGGGCGCCCTCGAGAGCCTCATGCTGGACGGCAACCAGCTGCGGGCGCTGCCCGCCGGCTTTGGCGGCCTGCAGCGGCTCAAGATGCTGAACCTTTCCTCCAACCTGCTGGGGGAGTTCCCCGCTGCCATCTTGGCGCTGCCAGGGCTGGAGGAGCTCTACCTGAGCCGCAACCAGCTCACTGTACTGCCTTCTCACCTCTGCCAGCTCCGCCAGCTGCGCACCCTCTGGCTGGACAACAACCGCATCCGCTACCTGCCTGACTCCATCGTGCTCCTCCACAGCCTGGAGGAGCTGGTCCTGCAAGGCAACCAGATTGCCATCCTGCCTGAGGGCTTTGGGCAGCTCTCCCGTGTCACCCTGTGGAAAATCAAAGACAACCCCCTCATCCAGCCTCCCTACGAGGTCTGTATGAAAGGCATCCCCTACATCGCGGCCTACCAGCAGGAGCTGGCCCACTCCCAGCCCGCCCTCAAGCCCCGCCTCAAGCTGGTCCTCATGGGCCTAAAGGATGCGGGCAAGACCCTGCTGAGGCGATGCCTCATGGAGGAGGACGGGCAGAAGGAGGACTTGGGGAGCCTGGATGCAGGCAACACCCAGCCCAGAGGTTGCCCTGGGCAGCAGCAGGATGTTGGGAGAGTGCCGGTTGTGTGCTGCCCCTTCCTGGAGGACGCTTCCTCAGTGCGAGTGCCTGCTGTGCAGCAGCCAGAACACTTCCCCGCTGAGCAGCAGGACCTTCCTTCCCATGTTCCCTCCCACCGAGGGAAAGGAGAAACACCGTGTCCTGCACCGTCGCTGGATGCCTCCCAGGCACCATCAGGACTGGGATTATCAGGCAGCAAGGGCATCGAGGTGATGGACTGGACAGCGGATGCGGAGAGGGGCCTGACGTTCATCGTGTATGAGTTGGCGGGAGACCCAAGCTATGATGTGATCCAGTCTTTCTTCCTGTCTCCCGGAGCCTTGTACGTGCTGGTGGTGAATTTGAGTGCCTATGTCCCTCAGCACTTCTACCCCTCTGTGGGCTATTTCTTGCACTGGCTCGGTTCCAAGGTGCCCCACGCTGTGGTGTGTATGGTGGGAACCCATGCTGACCTCTGTGCGGAGCGGGAGCTGGAGGAGAAGTGCCTGGACATCCATCACCAGATCGCTCAGCAGGAGAAGAGGGATGCTGAGGGCCTCCAGAGCTTGGTCCAGCAGGTGGATGAGGCTCTGGGACAGGACTTTGACCTGCGCTGCTCCAGTCCTCACACTGCCTTTTATGGGGTCTCGGACAAGAACTTGAGGCGAAAAAAAGCTCAGTTCCAGTACCTTCTCAACCACCGCCCGCAGATCCTCTCCCCGGTGCTGCCTTTCAGCTGCCGGGACCGCTGCCAGGTGCGTCGCCTGCGGGACAAGCTCCTCTCTGTGGCCGAGCACCGCGATATCTTCCCAAACCTGCACCGGGTCTTGCCCAAGTCCTGGCAAGTGCTGGAGGAGCTGCACTTCCAGCCGCAAGCTCAGCAGCTGTGGCTTAGCTGGTGGGACTCTGCCCGGTTGGGCTTGCAGGCGGGCCTGACAGAGGATCGGCTCCAGAGCGCCCTGTCCTACCTGCACGAGAGCGGGAAGCTGCTCTACTTTGAGGAGCACCTCACGTTGCGGGAGTACGTGTTCCACAACCTGCCCCGGCTTATTGACATCCTCAACGTTTTCTGCCAGCAGGATGCCACCGTGCTGCTCCAGAAACTGCTCAGTGACACCCACATTGATGAGCTGAGGGCCACTCAGCTCCATCACTACGTGGAGGGCTTCTTGCTGCATGGCCTCCTCCCCGCCCACATTATCCGCCTCCTCCTTAAGCCCCACATCCAGAGCCGGGAGGATCTGCAGCTCATCCTGGAGCTGCTGGAGAAGATGGGGCTCTGCTACTGTGTCAACAAACCCAAATGCAAGCCCCTGAACGGTGCCGCTGCTTGGTACAAGTTCCCCTGCTACGTGAAAAACGAGGTGCCCCACGCAGAGGCGTGGATCAACGGCGCCAACCTGAGCGGGCAGTCATTTGTGGTCGAGCAGCTGCAGATCGAGTACAGCTTTCCGTTCATTTTCCCACCCGGCTTGTTTGCGCGCTACAGCGTTCAGATCAACAGCCACGTGGTGCAGCGGTCGGATGGCAAGTACCAGATCTATGCCTACCGGGGAAAGGTGCCTGTGGTGGTGAGCTACCGGCCCGCCAGGGGGGCTCTACAGCCAGACACTCTGTCTATTGCTAGCCACGCATCCCTACCAAATATCTGGACGGCTTGGCAAGCTATTACCCCGTTAGTGGAAGAACTGAATGTCCTGCTCCAAGAGTGGCCGGGCCTGTACTACACTGTGCACGTCCTCTGTTCAAAGTGCCTTAAAAGAGGGTCACCAAACCCACACACTTTTCCAGGTAAGGCGAAATCCATCTTTCCTGTCATCTCTTCTGCTTCTTTGCACCTTCAAGGGATTTTCGTGCTGTTCTAATCCGAGCTTGCTTTTTTATTTTTTAACCTTCTCTGCTCTAGCTCTCTTTCCTGGTGACTTGAGTCATAAGAGAAAATACTAGGGCAGCTCCAAGGAGACAGGCTTAAAATAACCCTATTCTGAGATGAGGAGGGTGTTACGTCCCCCTTTGGCCAGGTCTTTTCTCTCTGATTTTGGGGTTTTGGCCCTGAGCGTTGGCCATGCCATTGTTTCGAAGGCCCTGTCCTGTCCTGATTTTGATTTCCTGGAGTGGCTTGGTGTTTCTCCCAAGCTCCCTTTACCCTGCAGCTTCCCCTTCTTCGGAGCCATTTGTAAAAACACAGAGATGCCTAAAAGTCCCTTGGTGTCCTCCCTCCTACCCCCAAAACGTGGCCTGCAGTGCGGCCTCTGTGAATGCAGGAAAGCTCCTGCTGCTAGACAGTGGCTGTGTTGGTCTTGATAGCCCTGGATAAAAAGCCCTCTCTTGGATGAGAGCCCCCCGACTCTAGCAGGAGGCGTTCCTCCCTGAAAAGAGGGATACTCCATCTTGGTTTCAGTGCCTCACCTAGAAGTGTTTCACAGACTGTGCATCTGTCAGCTGGTTTTCTTAAAAATTCTTCTCCTTCCTCTCATTCTAACAAAAAATGCCTTCTAAGCTGTGTCCTCCTGCCCCTCTGGGCTTGCTCTGGAGTTTGCTGGGGCTGTGGGAAAGGTGCTTTGGTGTGCATGGCAGTGTGCAACGAATAGCTACTCCGAGCTGTAAGCAGCGCTCCGGAAGCGTGCGTTCTGTGTACACGCACAGCCCTTACCACCCCGCGTTGGAAGCACGTTGAAGCACTCTATTTACAGGTAGCCTGAAATGGTGGGGAACCAGAGCGTGAGCTGAGTCAAGTAAGCAGTGGTCCTGAAATTGGTTTGTAGGCAAATGTGAATAACAGGGTGTGTTGTTTCTTTTTTTTTCCTCTGGGTCTTGAAAATGAGATGCTCTCTGCTTCTCTCCACGTGGAATAGATGATATTGAAAAGCAAAACGTGACGGGGAGCCAGCCACAAGCACAGCTGGCATCTTTGTCAACCCATGAAAATCAGAGCAGGCCCGGACATGTAATGGCAGAGCTGGAACTGGAAGGTGTTTTCCTGAGGATCTGGCTGTGTTGTCCTGCCTTCCCGTGGGGTGGGCAAGGTCTCCTTCCCCCTGGGAGGCAGCACTGGTGTGCGGGGAAGGTGAGGCACAGACGATGAGTCCATCGCTCAGCCTGGGAGCGCTGGGTAGCACGCCAGGCCTCCAAACGCCCCTTGGCCGATGGCGCCTGTGTCAGCTCTGTGAACAGAAGGCTGGCCAGGAGCTCTAAATGGGGATCGTGAGGCTGAGGAGTTTTTTCTCCTTGTTTTGCTGAACAGAAGGTGTGTGTAAGTTCGAGTCGTGCTGCACAGCTTGCTCTTCTGCGCGTGAGTCACGGCTGGTGTCATTTGTGACAGCGCGTAGGGAAGAGGTGGTTCTCGGGTTAGGAAAACGCGTGGCGATGGAGGTGTCTGCTTCCTTCCATGCTCTTCCCATGGAAATCCCTGGTAGTTACGATGCTGCTAATTCTTAAACAGGGCCGTGGTCTTTTTTTAGGACTGCGTTAAGGAACTGCTTTGCAGCCCGTTGACCTTAATAAGGGAAATATTTCTGTGGAGACGCTGCCAGATTTGTGCTCAAAAATGGAAGTTCACCCTGGCTGTGCGTCTGGTTGTGCAATCTGTGCCGTCCTTCATGAAATTGATGGCATGTTGTCTGGGCATCCAAAATTTTCACTGGAATCTGTTGCAAGGAGGGGACTCGGGTTTTCAGGAGCTGTGGGGTAATCCTCACTTTTCCTCTGCCTCCCTGCCCTCTCGAGCCTGCATGTGCACACTGTGATTTCATTGTTTAACGCACAGAAATTCTCTAAGAACAGGATACTGTGTGCACAGTGATGGTTAATAAGAACTGAGATTCTGGATTCAGTCTCCTGAGTGTTTATTGCAAAAAAAAAATGCAAAATAAAGCTTGTTTTAAAATGACTTGACAGGGTCCTTTTAAGGAAGTCTTCTTGTTTGAAACGGTTTTGTGGCTGAGTGAATCAGTAACCGAATTGGCATCCGAGCTGGAATCTGTGTGCTTTGAGGCTGCAGTCATCGGCCTGTCCAGTAAGTGGTGTGTTGAATGGTTTTGCTTTTTTTTTCTTTTATTTTATGTTTGCACTGTATGTAAATAAAAGGATGCCTTCCAGGCTAAGAAAGACCCATCCTCGCATGGAGGGACCAACAACAATTGTTTCTGAGACAGCGAGACCTCGGTTTAACTGGGAAATGCTGTGTGTTTGTGTGCGATGGTCTTTTAGCTTCTGGACTGAGGGGTTTTTAGGTTAATGTCGCACAATCTATTGAGTGACTTAGGGTGGGGACGAGGGTGTCCTCCCTCTGGTAACAGACACGTGTGCTTTGTTTGGGCGAACAAAGCATGAGTGGGCTTTCGAAGCTCGACTTGTTTGCACCTGCTGACTGTCGTGCTGCTGCTGCAGAGATGTTTAAAGGGGCTGCCAAGCAGTGGATTTCTAGCTAGCCTGTCTGTGGAGTTAGACAAAACACGCATGCACACTTACTGCAGGGTGAAAGAGATCCAAGTGCAGCGTAGCAACTGGCTACCAGGGAGCTAGCTGATTTCTGTGTAGTGGTTTGGGGTGAGGGGTGAATTCTGCTAACCTTGGTTGGGCCAGAGATTCGCAAGAGCCCATCTGCTTCTCTGAGAGGTCCCCCAGGAGCGTGTGAGGAGGTGGTGGGTGATGTTGGATAGAAAGATGGATGGGGAGACCTTGTTCTGCACCAGGCTGGTCCGGGCTGCTTCAGGTTCTTCCAAGGGGTGTTCTGCACAAGGTGTGCTCATGTCTGATGTCCGTTTGGGGTGGGAGGGCAATCGTGTTTGACCAGTGGCTTTTTTTTTTTTTCTCTTCCTGCCTCTGAAGTTGCCTGTATGAGCACAGGTACAAGAATGCCAAGGGCTGTGTCTGCTGCAGAAAAATGACAACATGCTGTAAGGAGCAAGACAAGCTGAGTTTTAGCAGGAACTCTCCTGTGGGAGGGAAGGGCCATCTGCCTTGCTGACCCTTTTGTAAGGGATCAATACAGAGAGGACATCAGAGTTGCAGAATGTTTGAGGTCGGAAGGGAGCTCTGGGTGTCACCTAGCCCAACCTCCCTGCTCAAGCAGGCTCACCTCTATCAGGTAGCCCGGGACTACATCCAGGTGGCTTTTGAAGGTCTCCAAGGAGGATTTTGAAGATCTCCACAGCTTCTCTGGGCAAGGTGTTCCACTGCACCATCACCTACACATCACAGAAATCCTTCCTGATGTTCAGACAGAACCTCCTGTGTTCCAGTTCGTGCCCACCGGCTCGTGTCCTGGCACTGGGCACCACTGAAAAGAGCCTGGCTCTGCCCTCTTCACACCCTCCCTTCAGGTGTTGACCCAGAGTGAACCATGCCTGACATCCTTGCAGCAGGATCAAAAGCTTCTCCCTTGGTGGCTGGGCTGGAGTCACGAGATTGTAAGGCAGAGCCTGCACGGTGTGTCATGCTCTCAAGTCCTGTGCAAAGCGAGGAGGGAGCAGGTGGGGCTGGTTTTCTCAGAATGGTTCAGAAGATGCTCCAGAATTTGAGCTGCTCAATGAAAGGGTCATGTCAGGTGTCTATTTGTTCTTTTAATTAAGTTATAAGCAGCTGGGCTTTTGTACCAACAACTGTAGAGCAGTACCTCCTTGTTACAGAGCATGATGTTAGCATTGGCAGCCTTTCCTTGTCTCCATTTGAGGGTGGAGTCTCTTTTTGCCTTGCTTTCAGAGTAGATGCTACATCTGCTGTTGGGCAGTTAGGCTTCTCTGAAGGGTGCAGCTTCAGTGGAGTGGCGTGACTCAGGGGCAGGTCTTCCACGCAGCATAAGCATTGGGCATTGTCACTTGTACGATCAGGATAAAGCTGAGTGGGGCCCGTAACCTACCTCTCCTTGGCCGTGGCACGTGCACTTGCCTTGCAGATGTGGGCGGTTTTGGGAGTGAGCAGTGCTGGCTGGTGCCAGATGCAGTCAGCTCTTCATGGATGCAAGACCTGTGATGTGCTTGTGGCTTTTCGTTGGCTTTGGGAGAACCCAGGAGAAGCAGAAGCTGAATTTCACTCGAGGTGTTCAGCTGCAGTGTCTTTGACGGTTTCTGGTTGTGCCCAAGCAGGCTGAAGTCGTGTTGTACTTGTGGTATTTTCTTGGCTGAGGCTTGGTGCTGAGTGTGCTGATAGGGTTGCCAAAGTGGTCAGCAGCATCTCGCAGGCGCTGTGGTTAGGGGCAACTTGCCTGTGGCCAGTGTATGGAGCTCATCATTGCTCTGAGCTGCTCGTGTTGGTTGTGGTTTAGTACGTAACCCTAATTTCACGTCTGGGTTTTGGTTTTGCCCCCTCTTTTCTTTTTTCCCACCAGCGGTTGTTTTCAAGAGCTCTGTGCTTCTCCCATCTCCCCCCCAAAGGCGTACAGGGTACACCTATTTAGCAGTGTCAGCTGGAGCCTGGGCTCCTTGGGGTCAGCGTGACACTGGGCTAGGACCTCCAGGCTTCAAAAGGTGATGTTGGGCTTTTTGAATAGACCATTCAGCATGGCATGTTCTGCATGAACCAGGCAACAGCTGTGAGGTGAGCTAGGCACTTCTGCGAGGAAGTCAGACTTAGCGCTGTATGAAAATCAGAGGATCAGATTCAACTGAATTGTAGAGGCAGGTAACCTTCAGAACAAGCCAAGGCTGAATCTGAAACCCTGATCATATTTGTCTTGTTTTCCCACCTGGTGACTTGGAGGTGATGCTTGTGTAGCCCAGGAAGAATCATTTTTATGATCAAATCAATATTGTAGGGTTTTGTCCTAATGGAATGCAAAATCCTGGCCCGCTTTGCTCAGGACTTCTCTCTTGAATGATCCATGCATAGCAACTCTACAATTTCTGTGTGTTGAATGCTTCACAGGGCATGTCCTCTGCACGTTTTCCTCTACAGTCTCCAGCACTACAGTGCCCTGTGGCAGGGCTGGGTTGTTGATGAGCTCCCTGGAAAAATGAATCCGGCGTGGTTTCTACAGCACCAAAATCTGCAGAGGTTGGCTTGGGATGGAGATGTTTGACTAATTTGCCTCCCATTTATATAGTTGCTCTTTCTGCCGTGTGAAATCGCACTTTGAAAGCGAACACAGTGATTGTGTCTTGGTATTGGGACCCAAAGGAGCTGGGGCAGAAGAGACATTAAGGGGACAGCTGAGCTGCTCAACACGCGTCAGGTCTGTAGGGTGGAAGGTATGTTGCAGATGGAAGCCTCACCCAGCAGTTGCCCAAGGGCATGGGGAATTGTAAATCCAGACAAACGAGTGAAAGCTGCATGGAGCCATCGCTCAATGGAGCGGACCCAAAGTGGTTTAGAAGAGCACTGTGTGCTGGTGTGAATAAGGTGAACTGCGAGCCAGCAAGCCTCCTGCTCTTCATCTTTATGGGTGACAACATCCCACACCACCACATGACTGAGCAGTTTCCAGCAGCGAGCAGTGAAACTGGGATGGCCAGTGCTGGCTCAAAGTAGTCCCCAAAAAGCCCTTTGGACAGGTTGGCTTTCCTGGGGAAGCCTCATCTCGGCCTTATCTTCAGGAAGCCAGTGTGCTCTGTCCCCAAAGAGGAGCAAGCAGGCTGCCAGGGCATCCCTGCTGGAGTAGTTTCCTGTAGATAACTTTGTGCTGTGGCAACGAGAGGAAGAGGCAGAGGGTCGTGTGTGTGCTTCCTCTCCCGTCCGAGCGGTGCTTCTCGCCCTCTGGCTGGGTGCAGCCGGGTTTGTCCAGCGGGACTGCTGGGTGTGTTGGGCAGGCTTCCAAAGCAGGCAGCCTGCACCCAGCACCAGGCCTGGACAGACACCTTATGTAACCAGAGGAATTTTTAGCTCCCTGTTCCTCTGCATCTTCCCTTTGAACAGGCTCTTTCTTTGAGCGAGATTTTTGACATCCATATTTAAGATAAGAATGTGCACGCTGGATATGGAAAACTCATGTCCAAATGAGTTTTTTAGCCATCAAAGTGGCTAAATTTAGGAAATCTATCCAAAGGAGCTTCCCTTTCTTGTCATCTGACACAACATTTCTTGGTCGCTGTTATTTTTACCACGGAACAGCTTAGATCTATTTTGGGTGGGTTTCTGTAAAGCGGTGCACACATGCTGCAGCTCCGGGCCTCTGAGGGCGGTCTGCTCACGCTGTGCCGAGCGCTGTGCGGGGCGCTGTGGTCATCCTGCTTGGCTCTCCACCTTCCCCTTTGCTCCGGGGTTCTGCTAAAAAGAACCCCTTCTCTCTGATAACTTTTTTTCAGCAGCTTGGAGCTTTAGTGGGTGCCTGTGTGATGGACTTTAAGGCACACCTTCCACCCCACTCACTACAAAGATGGTGAAGGGCCTAGAGGGGAAGAGGTACGAGGAGCGGCTGAGGTACTTGGCCTGTTCAGCCTGGAAAGAGGAGGCTGAGGGGAGGCCTCATGGCTGCCTGCAGCTTCCTCATGAGGGGGAGTGGAGGGGCAGGTGCCGATCTGTTCTCTTTAGTGACCAGTGACAGGACCCGAGGGAACGGTGTCAGGCTGTGACGGGAGGTTCAGGCTGGACATCAGGAAGAGGATCTTCACTGAGAGTGCTGTCGTGCACTGGAACAGGCTCCCCAGGGACGCAGTCACGGCACCGAGCCTATCGGAGTTTAAGAAGTGCTTGGATTCTGCTTTTAGTCATAGGTCTGAACTTTTGGGTAGTCCTGTGAGGAGCCGGGAGTTGGACTTGATGATCCTTATGGGTCCCTTCCAGCTCGGGATATTCCATGATTCTATAAGAGATGCTGTCGCTTTAAGGCTACAGTATCCCAGAGTTCAGCTGAGCAAGAATTTATTTCATACTTTTTTAAAGCTTTCAGCGGACAGATGTGACTGAAAATGGAGCTGATCGGAGCCTCACTTTGGAAGTTCAGGCATCTCCAGATACTTTTGTTCAACTTTGTGACAGTGCCGGAGGGCTACATGGGGCATGAAACCCGTGTGCGCTTTGACCTCACCAACAGGTCCAGTCAGGTCTTTGTACTGGAATTTGTGGTACAGGAGCTTGGGGCAGGGAGTCTCACTCGCACTGGAGAAGGGGAAGCTTGTGATCTTGCCCTGGTGACATTTTCACGCCAACCTCAGTGAGCGAGAAGCCTGTAATTTCCCAAGGGAACACGCGTGTGCCCAGAGGGAGTCCTTCAGATGCTGATGTGATTGTTGTTGGATTTGGGGAAGATCTTAACTGATGCTTGTCTAGGCAAATAGTTCAACTCGACAAGTGCCCACTGTGGTCAGCTTGGAACCTCCTCGGGTGAGAAGCTGAAATAAATGATCAGGAATGGAGCCTGATGTGGGCCTTTTCCCAGGCAGTGCCTTTGTCCCTCAAAGGCTTAGTCAAAGCAAAGAGTTTCCTGGATGAAAGAGAAGTTTGGGAACCTTCCTTTTGGGAGCTGAAAAAAGTAGCTTTTTCTTCTTTTTTGTAACAAGAAAGCTACTACGAAGCTTTTTGCCTCTTATTTTTAACTTGCTACTTGTGCTTCTTTAAAATAAATCATCTTTCATCTACAGCGACAGAGAGCCTAGCGCATGATGTTCATAGACATATGCATGTTTTGGAGTGCCTGCAATGAAGCAGAACACGATGTTAGGAAAATGTTGCCAAACAAAGTGAGACAGTGCTCAAGTTAGTGATTCCCAATGGGATCTGATTTAAATAAATAAATAAAAATCCACCTTTGTGCTGAGGTGTGCATGATGACACTCTGGTTTGGATAACACATAGTCTGGCTCTGCATGGGTGACGTGGGCTGTTGGCACTGCAGTTCTCGGGTGCTGAAATGTGCCAACAGTTGCAAGTGTGGCTGGGCATGCTTGGTGGGAGGGAACCAAGCCTCCCCTGGGGGCAGGCTGGATGCTTGGGTGGAGGCACTTGGAGTTTGGTCCGTGCCCAGCCTCCAGCTCACTGCTGGTAATGGCGCAATGCTTCATTGTGTGTTCCCTGCCAGGCCCGTGGCCAGGGTCCAGGTCAGAGTTTTGTCACCCTTACCTGCCTTTTTGATAGTACGTGACTGAAGTATTACACTGCAACAGCACCTCTGGCTGAAAGCTAGGTCACAAAAACACCTTCTTCTACTCAAGAAGAATTCAATTATTCTATTCTGCGTCATGCAAGACTTGCATGTGATTCTGCTCCTGTGGGGTGCCTGCAGCAAGCCCCGTCCCTACAAGTGCTGCAGGTGAATGCTGGGGCTGCAGAGTTGTGGCCCCGTCGGGGATGGCACTTTGTGCTGCTTGCTGGGGGCTGCTCTATCCCCAGTTGCATAATGCTGTGAGATGCAGTTAATCTGGTCATCGTTACAAAAGGATTTAAAACTCATTTTGAATCAGCAGTCATTTTTAATATAGCTTTGCCTTGCTTGGAGGGCTGTCCTCCTGGCTTGTGTGTTTAAGAAAAATGCAGGAGGCTGAGAGATGTGGGGGAACAACAAGGTCACAGACAGGGGTCCTGGGTGCCTCTGGCTGCTGCAGGTAGTAGTAAAGCCCAGAAACGAGGGACACGTTTCCACCATCACCAAGCCTGAAAAATCCTCCTGTGTGCAAATAGGAGCAACTGCTGTATCTGTTTTTTCTCTGCATTTTTCCCCTTTGAGACAAACTTTCATTGGTGTCCTGCTTTTCCAGTCCCGCTTGTCCTCTCTTCTGAGGTCTCTGGAGGAGTGAAATGTTTTCCTGGCAATGCTGTTGCTTCCCTGGGAGGTCGATGAGTTCTTCACAGCCCCCAGAGCTCCCTCCTGTTTCAGTAGCAAACGTG
The DNA here is from genome assembly GCA_011076525.1 of Nettapus auritus. Lineage (NCBI taxonomy): Eukaryota > Metazoa > Chordata > Aves > Anseriformes > Anatidae > Nettapus > Nettapus auritus. The sequence goes on along the minus strand of CM021768.1, from coordinate 32,331,232 downwards.
ACTGCCATGGGAGAAACGTTTTTTAAACAGCAAGGGAGGATGCTGCAGGTTATTTTGGGGCCCTGAGAACCCAAGACCAGATGGCATTTAGCAGGCAATGAATGCGGCAGGAGTGAAGTAGCAAAGCCAGGGTTTCTGAACTCGCGTGACTTATCTTTTTGGAAGGCGTTCCAACAGCAGAATAAAAACTACCAAGAATTGCTTTCAGCAGAGGTAGTAAAACAATCAGTAACATTAAGTGCATAAATAAGCAAAAGTAATAAGCAGAAGTCCTTAAATAAGCAACTTCACATGGGGAAAATGTGTTTTTAAGCAAAAGCTAATTCCTGCCTTGATATATAACTGTTAGTTGTCACCTGTCTGAATGTTAGGAAGCAAGAGGGTTCGGGTGGTTAAATGATTGGAAATGCTGGGGTTTTGCTGGGGAAAAAAAAAAAAAAAAAGTGATCAGTTTTCATTCTCTCTGGAAAAGGGGACAAGTAGAAAAAGTTTTTGTAAAGCTCTTAATAGTAAAAGGACAGACAGTGCTTTGTTCCTGACCACTGAGCAGTGCAAATCCAGCAGCTCGCTGAGACTTCAAAGGCAGCAGTTTTGGTAATAACAGAAATACTTGGAATCAAATGGATGGGGAAGATTTTTAATTTTTTTAAATAGATCTACCCTCCACTTCCCTTGGCCTAGTGAAATCCAGGCTCTGATGTCTTCAGAGTGCTGCCTTGGGCACTGTCACGTGTGCCAGCAGTGCTTTATAGCCAACGCCAGTCCTAACCTGTAAGACCAAAAGGAGAGCTGGCCGCTGGTCGTGGTGCTCTGATTTCAGCCATGTAGCTTCAAGCATACAGCCAAACCTACACCATGGTCTGTCTCACCAGGAAGAAACATTTCACCTAAGGACATATTGAAGAAACTTTGTTGTAGAGAGGAAAATATATGCAGAAAAGCAAGTTAGAGCTGATGCTGTCGTTGATAATGAAGCTTCTGTGATCCCACAGGATCCTACTCAGCTAAGTCACACCTGTGGTCAGCGTACAGTTAATAACTAGTTAGTTAATAACTAGCAGAGACTGGTTGACTTTGTAGAAGGATCAGCAAGAAGGCATTTTGTTCAAGCTGAGCACAAGTCTAGAATAAACGTTGTCATGTACATCCATGGATCCAATTCCACAGTAGACTGGCTTCAAGAGAAAGTCAAGTTAACTGATTAACAATGAGACTTCCCTCTTTCATCTAAAGATGAGTTCGCGTTGGTGCAATTAACAAGTAAAGACTTATTTGATCTAACATTTGAGCCTGAAAGGGATTTAAGGCGATTAGACTTTTCCTTCGACCAGCCAATGATGCTGAAGGAATTTATTCCTTTGCTTAAGCAGACTCCATGATTTTCCTGCTGAACGCTATGCAAGGAAAGCTCTAGTGACCAGAGTGGTTTTACAGAGGAATATCATGCATGCATCTCACCTTAAATGATCTGGAAAATGATACTTGCCATGCAGGTTTGAAAACTCGGCTCCCTCCAATTGAGCTTACTAACACACCGATGACTTGGAACAGCACCACGGCAAGGCTAACTGGTGGAGCCAAGAACTTTTATCAGGGAGAAGTTTATTTAATCTCAGGAAAAACTGCTGGGCTACACAGGTACACGTCTTGCACATGTGTTGTGGTTTGCTCTTGTCTGGCAAAAGGCAGGTAAATGTTAAAATCACACTAGTGATGAAAAAACCACGTTTTGGTGGTGTGTAAAAGCCTACCCCAAGGAGAACTGTAGGTGTTTCACTCAGCAGCTGGGCTTTGCTGAACGCTTGTTCCAGCAGACGAACTGCACAGCCAGGATCCTACCTTCACCCCTGGCATGTGTGGGCAACCTTTGGGAAGGAGCAAGCCAGCTGAGTGGAAAACTCGTCTGAAGTGTTCTCCTTGTGAGCCCTCTTTGAGTAACCCCTGGATTACTAAATCTGCAGCAGGGAGCTCTGCGGGGTTTGGTAGGTGTTGAAGCATGTCCTTTGGTTTTCTCTGAGTCCACCTCTCAGCAGTTGATGCTTCCTAGTCCTTGTGTTGGAGCACACAGAGAAACGATCAGGGTGCAGTGCCGTTTCCAAAGCATTGCAAGGAAAAATGTCCTGTGGCGTCACCTGATTCTCCTCTAAATTCAGCACATGATCAGACTGCGACCTGCTTCTGCCTTACCAGCTGGCAGTTCACAGAGCTGGGTCTGGTAAGCCTCCCACCACCCAGGTCCCTTCCAGGAGCTGCCTTTTCACGTTGCCAGCTTTTATCATTTGTGACCCAAACACAGAGAGCCAGTCAGCAGAACGCTGACCGGTGTTGGTAACTCCCTACCAACCTCGGAGAACCATGCCTGTGAGCTATTTTTTATCATAGGAATGGCTTTGAGAGCTCTTTCGGGCCCTTTTCTCGCCTTCCTCTTCCCCTTTTTTCCCCTTGAGTGGGACCTATGGCATGCCAGTTGTCTGGAAGAGAGAGGAAGTTCAGCATCTCCCCTGCGACAGGGTATAAGAGCTTTGGGATTACGGATTTCAGGGGGTGTCTGGTATCCAGGTGGATGCTCTGCACAGCCTTGCTGTTACTGGCTGCGAGCAGACAGACCGTCTGCAGCTTGCTCTCCAGCTGGTCCCTCGCCTTGGCAGAACGAGGAAGTGTTCGTGGCAGATACGGTTGGACGGGTGGAATTAAAAATAACCAAAAGGTAGGTTCTGGACTTGGTTACTCAGTGACAGACCTCTTTCTATTCCAGGCTGAGGATAATTCATGCTGAGCTCATTGTGCTGTGACTTGCCCTTAAAATGCCTTGACAATCAATTTCGTTCCAGCTAATAATGTCCTAAAATGTTAATGAGGCAAATCAATTTTTCATGACTTTATACTGCAGTCATCTGAAAATGCTGCGTTGCAGCCCACTGATCCCAAGACGCTTTTTAGGGCAGATAGTAGAAGGGCAGCAAAATTCGGTGGATTCCTTATTTTCTGTTTCAGCTTTTCCCCAGTGCCTGCTCTTGTTTTCCTGGGCTTTTGATGCTGTCCTGTTTACCTGTCACCTCTGGCCGCTTTCTCTCTCCAACATCTGCTCTGGTCACTGATGAGCAGGGGCGGTTTGCTACCGCCTGCTGCTGGGAAATGCAAGGTTCGAGTGCCCGGCAGGACGGGTGAGGATGAAGCCGGGCGAGGAAGGCTACTTGTGCTGAAATACTATTTGAAACAGATTGGCAGGGCAGAGCAGAGAAATATCATCACGTCCACATCAAAAATCACAGCCTCCTCTCCTCGTGGCCCATCTGTTACTGAGATGACAGTGGTGCTTTGCAGAAATGCTCTCTGTGAGCAGTGTTTCACGACATGCAGGAAGAGCAGGGAGATTTCTGGTGCCTGATAGGCAGCTCAGCTACCCGTGTGGACTCGGGAATTAGGTAGGTGCCAGCCATCCTTCATTTCTGTGAGCTGCTTGTTTCGTACTGTCAGAAGGAGATGGAAGGGCTCAGTCCTTCCTGGCTGTTCCTGATGGCTATTGTGATGGAGTTATTTTGGTGATTTACTGCTGCTGTCTCCGTTCTGGTTTGTGAGTATGGCGATAAGAAGTACTGAATAGGCTGGGTTTGGAACTTTCTTGTTTTATTTTTTTATTGAATGCCAGCTATAATTAATTTCTGTGGGCCTAAGAAAAAGATTACTAAATGATGTTTTGGGACAAACATAATATTTTCTAAGTTTTGTACTTGGAAACTTTGCACTTTGCTTGGAAACTCTTTGCTTGGAAGCATTAGCAGGGGAAGAGTTCAAATAACTCATGTCAGAGAAACTACCATGTTGTAAATGAGATGCAAACTGGCATTTGGAGTAATGACTTTCATTTACCTGCTGAGTGAAGCATCTGAAACACATCCACCCAAGCTCTCCACCCAAGGTACGCTCGGGCCAGTGCCAAAGGCTTCCCCAGAGCTTTTGCAACCACTGGGTTGTGTCAGTATCCTCTGCTGCTGTGACAGCGGGGGTCAAGCACTGGCTGACGGTCACTAACTGGGGAAGGAGGAAGGTACTGTGCAAACATGTCCTTCTGGCAGCTCTGGGGGAAAGGATGTGTCCTGGCAGGCTGGAGCGCTCCCTGAGCTCTGTGCCCTTGCTGTAGGCTGTTGACACGTGAACAGGGAACCTCGTGCCACTTAGCGTGTCCGTGGCACTGGGAACTGCGTGGAAAGTGAAGCAGAAGGCAAATGGCCTTCGTGGGATTTTCCTCCCCTGTAGGCAAAACCCTTCTGTTAGGCAGCCAAGTAGCCTTACAGCCTGGCTTGTCTGGCTGCCAGCATGGGGTAACTGAACACTCTTGCAAGTACTCGCTTTTCTTACTGTCAGCTTCCCTCCTAACCCCCTGATTCGTCAGGGCTATCTGGCATTTCACGGGTATTTCCTAAAGGCCAGCGAAGTGTGCTTTGTGGCATGCGTGGCCTGATTGCTGGCAAGGGCTCTGAGGGAGGCATCCCTCTCCAAATCCCAGCCAAGCAAGGACAGGAAGAATAATGGGCCTGACTTTGTATCCGACCAAAAATTGTGCCTATGCTCAAGAACACAGAAAAGCCTGTATGACAACAGACAGCAGAAGTGTCTCCCATGTGTCCTGCGTGTCCTGTAGAGAACTCTTTCTAGAACAAAATACCAGGAGGGTGACCGTGGGACAGATGCAGCTCCTCTGAGCCGTTTGTGCCACTGCAGACAGAAGCAGCAAAGAAACGTCTTCTGTGGAGATTAATACTAAAACAGACCACGGTGAGATGAGAAGAAGCTTTGTGGTTTATGTGCTATCGCAGGGTTGCCTTTCAGAGGGGGCAGGCAGAACTAAGGTTTCCAGTAAAATTAGTGACATGCTTATAAGGAATGTGCAATCAAAATCCAGAATGTGCTGCAGCCCTGGAGTCACAAACTGCTCCAGCTACACTTAACCTTACGGTTAAACCAAGCAAACACCACCACGTGTTCTTCTTAGCTTTTAGACTTAGCTTTTCTTTTGTGTTAGCGCAGTACTTCCTTTAATTTGTTCTTTTCCTCCCTGCTGCAACCCTGAAGACTTCTATTTCTAACCTTCTGCACTTCAAATGACGTCTGAAAGCTCCGAAAGATTCTGGACCTGGGGAGCTGCACCCAAGCAGTGCCTCAGTGGTGGTTTGTTGCAGCTCTGCTGCTTACCTGTTGCAGTGGGATTTGTACTGCACTTCTGCGTAGTAGTGATCTGGAGCATAGTTTAGGTAGCTGTGCCTGATGTAGCTCTGTGATGAGCTCAGGCAGCAAAGACAATTTGCTGAGACAAGGGAACGAGAATGCTGTAGGGGGTGGGCGGTGGGACAGGGAAAATCCACTAAACGGAAGGGGAAGGAATTGTGCATTCATTGCATGCCCACCTCCTTGGAGCGGAGTCTGTATTTCCTCACTGGTGGGTTTCTCAGGCTCACGGCTTGGGCTGCTGAAGTTTGCGTAGGCACAAAGCACACTGAGGTTCACAGCGGCCTCAGTTGCTACTTACAGGGGGAATTGAAGCCATGAAAAGAAGGAGAGTTGACCGAAGAGCTGAGGGGAAGGGCTTGCCTGCAGATCAGGCGCCTGTTTAACCCTGAAGTAATCTCTTCTGCTTGAGAAATCTCCCTCGAAGGATCCCTGAAACGGGAGCGAAGGCTCAAGCAGCCAGACCAGTCTCACTTCACTCGTCTGGTGTAAGCTCTAATGGGTGTCAGCCCTGCCTTTAAAGCCTGTAATGGTGCCTGATTTTGTGAGTCACCTTCCGGAGCCAGTGTTTTTAGTAATGTCAGTAATACAGCATCTGGGTATCAGCCTGGGCTGGACACCCGGCGGTGACTGGGACACGGAGCCCTGTGCTCGGCAGGACCCAGCGCCGCTCGCGGTGTGTGACAGCTCACGTAATTGAGGACGCTGCCGTGCAGATTTAGTTTTGAATTGCAAATACTGTCACGATTCTTCTGTTTTGGGAGACGTGTCTGGGTGGCTTAAAACCTGCTCTCCCGCTTCAGGTTTGAGCGTGGGTGTGAGATGAGGGTAGGCAGGCACACCAAGGGGAATTCGGGCTGCAGACCGTGGGGGTAAGCCCGAGCTGTCAGCCTCCGAGGTGGCTCCTCTCTGAAGAGGAGCTGTGTGTGTGTGTGTTTGTTCCCTGCCAAACCCTCCTCTCTGCTGTGACAATACCAAGTGCTGCTTTCTTGAAAGCGAGGAGGTTCAGATCTGCTTCATCTGTAGTGGGGACAGCTCGTGGTAGCTGCTCAGCTGAAGGGTATAGACAGCCTGCTTACGGTTTAGACGAGAAGCGGGAAGGAAATGTGAGCATTTCAGAGCATTTCTTGGAGCTGGGCACATCTCGGCACCTGGCTGTCCCGTCTCACTGCGCTGACCTGCGTCTCAACCTGGGCTACGTGCTGTAAGGGTGCCAGCGGTGGGGAGCTGCCAACTCGGCACTCGAATAACAGCCGACGCAGCTCAGTTGGCAGGGGAAGAGCGTGTGCTGTGAGGGCCTCCCGCTGCTACGGACTCAGAGCTGGGATAACGTTACAGGTGATGGCTGGGAGCTGGGGTTTGCACGCTCAGCAGAGTACAGGGTGGCCCCGAGCCCCGACAGGAAATAACAGCAGTCCCACAGCAGCTGTCGCAAGCGTGCCCAACGAGAGGGGAATCCTCTGGTATATTTTTACCTGCTTTTAGATGCTGTTCTGGCAGCTGAAAGATACACACTGCGGCTGCTCGGCTGTAGCAGGATGGTAGGATCTCTCCAGCTCCTGGGTAGCTCCGAGAAGGACAGCTCAGAAATTGCACTGCTGGAGTCAGCAGCTACACAGCCACAGTGGTTTGGGTTGGTTGGGGCTAAAACCAGAGATAACGTGAGGGTTTTTAAAAGGTCAAGCATGCTTGTCTGGGGCTGGTTTGAGGTCCTCCCTAGGCTTCCTTAAAGGAAAAATATTGAAAGTATTGCAAAAATAATGCCTGCCAGTGCTTTCTGGTGTGTACCAAAGGTGGTCGTGGCAGGGTCTGTACAGCAGCCTTCTGCTTGAACTGGAGGACGGCTGGTTTTCAGGTAGCCTCGTGGGTGTGGATGGCTGTAGCATGCAGACCTGAACAATAAGGCTTGTCTCTGTAGCTTTATCTGCCTGCTAATTACCCTGCTGATGGTACAGGTCAGTGTCTTCTCTTGCACACAGCTTGAAGGTAGACTTCTGGATCCCATCTGCCTAAAGCCTAATTAAAACACCCACTGCTGAAAACCACCACCTCGTTAGGCTCCGTCTAGATGCTGTGAATCCCCGAGGAGCTGTCAAGTCTGTGCGAGGCGATTCAAAGCAAAGGCAGGAAAGGCAGCAGATGTTACTGTTCTGTGGAGCAGCATGTCTCCAAGCCGTAATCACCAGGACGTTCCCCACGGTTACGTGGATGAGACCTGCTTGGGTTACGGGACCACTTAACCCTCCTACGGCGCTCACTTGCATTGACTGTGGATGTTTATTGGGTGGGGGAAAGGGAAGGGCATGCAGAAAGGATGTCTGGCAAACGTGGCCTTGCCAGTCTTTAAATGTCTTCATTCTCTTCTTTTGTTCACAGGAGAACTGCTGAGTCAGCCAAGACCAGAGGGATTGACGGAGATCATCTGTCCCAAGAACGGCAGCGAGCGAGTTAATGTTGCCTTGGTTTACCCCCCCACTCCTACTGTGATCAGCCCTTGTTCCAAGTGAGCCTTGAAAGCAGACCCCCGTTCCCTGTCAGTACACACTGGGAAGCCTAAAACATGGCCTCACTAAGGGTTTATTTGGAGGGTAACAGCTCCACAGCCCTGGGACAGTTCTAAGTATTTGTGGGTGTAGACAAAAAGGGTCACAGCCAGAGAAAGGTGGGCTGAGGCGTTCCCTGAGCTGTGGCAGACGCAAGACATGCACAGTGGGCAGGACAGAAAAGGAGATAACAGTCGTGGGCAAGTCGAGGCAGGAAGGAATATTTGGAGGTCTCTATCCAGTCCCTGCTTCATGCAGGGGCACCCCCGCAGCGGGGTCAAGTTGCTTGGGACCTTGTATAGGTGAGGGATGATGAATGCCAAGGATGGAAGTCTGGGCTCTAAACTGTTCTCCTTGGGCAGAGCATTTTTATTTATGCCCAGTCTGAGTTGTCTTTAATTCAGGTTGGCCTTCACCACCACAAAGATGCACTGCTAGCTTCAACACGTTCTCCACTAGGTCCCCAGCCAGTTGGCCCTAAGCCCGTGGTGGTCTGTGGGGTTTTCCTGTCCTGGATGTAGGGCTATGCACTTGTCCGTGTTGAACAAGACTGCTTGCTGAACAAGCACTGCTCTTGGCTCAGTCTCACGACGTTGTGATGTCCCTCTGGGCAGAGGCCCCGTCCTCCTGCGTGCCAAAAAGTCGGTACATCCTTCACCTCACAGAACAGAAAACAGACCTGTGTTGTGGTGGGAACAAAGGTGGAGCAACACTCATAAACTGGGCAGTACTCAGGGTTGTTGATGCATAGGTTTTCTTGCAAAACAGAAATGCAGCTAAGTCCTGCTCTCCTTGGAGCAACGCAAGGGAATTTGGCAGGTCGCTTAAACAAGCTGAACACCTTGCTGCTGCTGTGCTGCACATGGATGCCTGTTACTTCCACTTCAGTATCTGAAAGTAGCTTTGGATGCTGTTCTCTCTGCTCAGTACCCTCCCACCCCAAAATAAGCTCATCATGCTTGAGAGCAGCTTGGGTGAGGAATGATTGTTGAATTCTGTCTTATGGCAACCCTGAAGTGCCCGCTTGGGTCAGGAGAAAAGGTAAAATTGCCTTGATTGACAGCTTCCAAGCCCCAGGCCACAACCGCTTATGCTTCTGGTCCTCCTGTGTGTGTGCTTGACACAGCATGTATCTGACCCCAGGTTGCAGTGTTTCAGTCTCGTGTCAGCATCGTGTCTGCGGCTTGTCCTGCTGTCCTCCATCCTGACCTCCCCAGTGTCTAACGGCCGTGTCCCAGTTTCGCAGTTTGCTGGCAAGGAAACTCGTGTTCTCAAAAAGGCCCGTCTTACTTTTAAAGATCTCACCCTCCGTATTTAGAAGCCTAAAAAAAATTGTGTGTCTTGAGTTATTCGTCACAAGCATTATGAACCCCGCTGCGCTTGCCTCATTACTGTTTCTCTCTCCTTTACTTCTCCAGATAAATTATCAGTACTGGTGCCAAAGGTTTTCCACTGGGAAGAACGTGGCTGATGCTCTACAGTGTTCCCATCTCTCCGGTTGTGGAGTTGCATGCCGATGGGGAACAATGGGACTTTGGACTCCGAGATGCTGCGGGGCTGGGGCGGCTCCCGCGGGGGACCTCGTGGCTGGAGCGGACACAATCACTTGGAAGTTGGGGACGACAATGAGACATGAAGCAAAAGGATTGCTGCAGATGGCAGGGCCACTGGCCCAAGGGAAAGCACTGGGGATAGGATTCTGTGGACCCACTGATTGTGTGTTGAAAACCCATTTGGATCTCATGATGAATGTAAAAAATGTTCTTGATACCATTTAATTCAGACCTGCTTGGAGGAAGGTCTCTTGAAATGAGCTGTAGCAGGATTCCCTGGATTTGTTCCTGGACAAGTGAGTTCCGTGGCAGTTGGCCAAGGCTTTGTGGGGGAGGGGGTCGGTTTTGCGAAGCCTTTAAAACTGCTTCAGTGCAAAACACTTGGCTGTGTCCCACACGGCACACTTGGGCAGTGGCCTGCAGGGAGCAGGAGGAGAAGCAACCTGGGAAGCATTTCCTGCCGTGTGGTTCACAAATGGCGTGCCACGGTGCGGTAAGGATGTGCTGTGTGATGCAGGGATGGAAGAGCAGGCAGCATGCTCCTGTCACCTGCCATTTTTTGCTGATCACTCCCAGCAGTTCGTGCTCTGCAGTGGCTGGGTGCTCTGGAGTTGCAGTTGTACTTGCCATGCATTGTGGCCACTAGAGCAGTAGAAACCTAGATCTAGGTGGTCCTTCTAGCCAAGCCACCCGGGTATCTTTGTGCAGAGATCTAGTGACGCAGCGTGTGTCCTGCTGCCTGCAGGCATTTCCAGAGACACAGTCCCTCTGTGAAACGCTGGAGGGGGTCTGAGAGATGAGGAACTACAGACGCTTGTGTTAGTGTGCAGCTCTTCACCCTTGCAGTTGTGGCGGGAGGTACGGGGCCAGAGGCCCTTTCTCCCACACCTGGGGTGGTTGATGCTGATCGTCAGGCAGTGTGGGACACTGACAGGTAGCCCCTTGGGATCTGCTGCTCTTGCACAGGTGACGTTTCCCCAGCTTCTGCTCCTTAAAATATTGGCATTGCGTGCAAGGCTGCGAATAGCCCCTTGGGCAGGGGCTTCACACGGGGAAATGCAGGGCAGAATCCGTTCTAGTGGGAGACTGCAGGAGCCAGGTGGAAGAAAAGAAAGCCATTGTTCCTAACTTCAGGGTGGAAAGCTGCCAAATAAAAGTTTGCAGCTCGGTCACCTTAGTGTCTTTTCTGGGTGTTGTTCCAGCTAGGGAGAGAGCCTGGGCTCAGGTCTGATGTGTTGACCTGCCACGTCTGGCACCGGGCGTTTGGACCTGTGTGTCAGCAAGAAGCACGGGTTGATTGCCACAGCGAAACCTACTAGGAACTGCTTGTGGTGGCCAGATGGCGTGGGAGACGAGTGAAATCTCTCCAAATGGCGCTCAGGATAATGCTAGGAAACTTTCCGGTCCCGTTTTGCTGCCAGTGAAACACGGAGAGCCCCGTACAGTTAGAGCATTCTGTGCTGTCACTTCCCGTGCTGGGAGGTCGTCTTCTGCTCTGTGCCGCTACTCACCTCTCTTTCTGTCCTCCGTAGGAAGAAAATAGTAATTTGTTGCTGTGCTGTTGCATGGAATCCACGTTGCAAAGAAATCACCAACTGGAATCCTTTTCCAGCCGGAGGCCCGTTTCCCAGTGCACCCATCTGGTGCGGGGTGCGCGAGTGTCGAAGGAGCAAGAGGACAGAGCAGATGTGGTACAGCCTGCTCCTGGGGACTGCGGCCCTCCTGCTGGGGCAGTGCCACCTCAGCAGGAGCACAGCGTTACCCGGCCTTCGCAGGCGCTCGGTCTGCTGTGCGCTGAAGCCATGACGCCGGGAGTATGGCCGTATGGAGAGCAGTCTAGTAGGGTCTATTTAATGTGAAATCGTGATCGTTCATCCGCCCGCTGTTCAGTAACTGGTGTAACCGTGTTTTCATTTGTATTTTTTTAAATATGCAAAAGCCATTTAATTTTCTATGCAGCTCAGAAATGTCTCCCCTTTGCAACTGTCAGGTAAGAGATCTGTGCAGGAGAACCGTGCCAAGCAGCTGCCAGCCCTTTGGGTTTTGCTGCTTGTTCTCTTTTAAGGATGCGTCCTGGGATCCTTTGCACACCGTGTCCCTTTGCTGAGCTCCTCTCTCTTAGGCCCCATGTAACATCCCTGAGCCCCAGGGATGAGTGCCCTGTATGTTTGAAGGATCTGTCGTTTTTCATGAGTCAAACCACAAGGAAAGAGGGCTTAAAGGTGCTGCCTGAAGAGCAGAGACGCAGTTCAGAGCACGTATTCCTACTCTGTTCCAGTCCTTGCTCAGAGAGTTACTGAACTGTTAGAAATGGCTAAGGCCGTTGTGGAGCACCCTGCAGCCTTTACTGAAAGTTTATTATGAAGAGGGCAGGAAGGACTTGGGGTATCAGTTGTCTCTCTGTGGAGCTGACAGTGACTTTTGACCCCTTTGGAACAGGAGGGGAATCTCCCGGTACTAGATGCTCACTTGACGAGAGGACTGCTTGCTGGTTTTTGCTCACTGGTTTGCAGATCTCTTGCTTGCCGACCAGTTGATTTCCTACTGAAACTGGTACATCCAGGTTTGGAAGCAGAGCTGTACGACTTCCAGCAGCTGGAGCATGTCCCGGAGTGTCTCGTGTTACACTTTTGAAGCAAGATGTGGGATTCAAACCTGCATCCGTCCAAGTGAAACTCCCACAACCGCAGCTTTGCCTTCTGCTGGGTCTGTGTAACACAGGAGAAGTTTCATGTCCCTAAGCAGCACGCACATATGTTGAGGTAGAGCCCAAAAGGTGATGCTGCGCGTCTAGCTCTTCTTAAGGCTTGCAGGAGTACCTGGAGGCCTCTGACAACTGCAGAAGATCCTGGATGGTGGCCTACCTCTTCTTTAACTGTGCTAAAGGCAAAAAGGTCATAGACATCAGACTGGTTCCAACCTGCCACAGTGCCAGGATGGGTTTGACTAATTTCCTTTCTGCGTTCTGTCTCTGCTCTGATTTTGGGGGATTCAGCTTTAAAGCAAAACAGAAATAGAGACCAAATCAGGATTTAACCTACCTTGCAGCCTCTAAAATCAAACTGAAGAGAGCGGGGCTATGGAAACACACGCCATCTCCCTTGCAGCATCCTCGGAAGCGTTTAGCTGTGCTGTAGCACTGGACATTGCATGGGGTCCCTGTCCTGTTCCCATCCCTTTGTTCCTCTGACTTGGTTAAAGTTTGTCAGAGCAGTAGGGGTCCCTCGCTGCAAAGGGACAGAATTGGCTTTGTTAAAGGGAACTGATGGTGTTACGGACACACTCAGTGAGGTGAGGGAATCCTGGAGCTCAGCTCGCCTCCCCCAGCAGCCTTTGGTTGGGATCTTGGGCTGCCATCCTTGGAAGGGTGATGGGGGGGAGATGGAGATGCTGCACTGCAATAAGCACAAGAAGAGGCGAGCGAACAGGCCTCAGTGTAGCACTCATCACACGCTTCATGGCTCAGTTCATGAACTCTAATTGCAGGTATTCATATGATTTACATAACTGGGCAGGACTCTGCACACACACACATGCATGCCCAGACGTACATGCACCACACCCACACGCCCACACATCTTCACCAAAATGACTGAAAATAAAAGTGATCGAAATCTCAAGGAGAGGTCAGCTGTTTGATTTGTTTTCTTCTCTTCCAGTGCCTCAAGCCCTGCCGCTGGAAGGGTCTGGAATTCATTGTAGCTTTGTTTTTCTGTTTGTTTTGTTTGTTTGTTTGTTTATAATGTGGAAGGGAGCTACTCATCAGTGCTCGAGTGAGCTTTACAGGGAGTAAGGAGCTGTCAGCTACCTGCTATTCTCATTATTGTCTTAGGGTTGCAGCCCAATGAGAAGGAAGCATAAAGCCATTTGTTGTAAACTTCTGCCCAGAATTGTCTGTGGTCCCTGTGGTGAATAAAGAACCATAAGCATCTTTCCCTTCTGCGGCAGAGCTCACAGCACTGGCTAACTGCGGGGAGGCTTTGGGGCTATGGAAGGGGAGGTGGCTTCTTGGAATAAGAAGCATTAGGAGCTGCAGTGCCTGGTGGGCCAGGCAGCTGGATTTGGGATATCCAGAGGAGAGCAAGCATGTATGTGTGCAGCATCAGGCATGGAGGAAGCTGTGGTGGAGCTCACACTTTCCGTGCCTCTCCTGCAACCATGCCCCAGACAATGCATGGCTGGGTAAGGCAGCAGTGCTGACAGGAATCTGCATGATCCTGGTGGTGGGGCCCTGGGCCTGCACCCCTAGGTGCCCAGTAATCCCCGCTGGGTATTTGAGTGGTGCTAGGAGCAGCTCTGTATTGACGTGAGATGTGCAGCCAGGGCATGGGGCCAGGTGGAGTCCCGTTGTCCCCGTACCCTGCCACCAACGCTGGCTTTCAAACCTGCTTTGCTGGTTGCAAGCACCAGAGCAATAGGGATATCTTCTCTTCCTTGTTGTACAGAAAGCACATATTGGTTGGTCAAGACAAGCAGTATCTTAAAAAAAAACATATATATATATTTTTAAAAAAAGTAGGGATCTCTAAAGGACTTTGGAGCACGTGTGTCACTGCCTAGCCCCCAGGAGCCTTTGTTACTCTCTCCTGCAGGCTTCTGGCATTAGCTTTGACTGCAAATGCTCTGAAATGTTTTTTGGCTCCCTCAGTAAATGTGCCCAGGCCTGCCTGGAGGTGGGGCCTGGCTGATGGTACCAGGAAACTATGTTGCTACCTCTGCTAGTGGCTAATGCAGCAAAACCTTTTGGGTGGGCTTTCTATCTGGGTGGCTTTCCTTAGAGCCGTAGGTTGATAAGCACATTTTACTCTCTTTCTCATTCTTTTGCAGTTTTCAGTTGTTTCCACTCACACACGTGCTCTTGTAATCACTAAGATTTGTGTGCCCATAGGGTCTGGCCAGGATCAGAGTGGATGAGGGACGCCAGCCAACATGCCCTCCTTAGGGTTCTGGGACTCCCCTTTACAGCTGACAGTGAACAGGACAAGCCTTTTGTACCCATCAGGATCGTTGTCTTTTACAGAGTGGCCATATGCACAGGGTCTAGCCAACATCAGTCACCGTCAGGCTGATGCTTAGCCTCTGCTCTGGTTGGATTTCCTTGTGAGTTTCTTCTGTCTGTGCACCAGGCTGCAGGTTCAGGCATTGCATCAGGGCTGCTGGGTTTCTTCACCACATCCCTGTTCCTGAATTGAGCCAGAGCTTTTAGAAGCATTGCTAGCAAATAACTCGTGAAATCATCAAGAGATTTGGAGTTCAGCTGGGAACCTGACCTGTTTCAATGAATCTGAATATGGAGTCCCTTGTTTGGTTTAATGTGTGCCATTGCCCACTCCAGCAAGGCATTGAATCAGGAATGTGCCACTGAAGTGGCTAATGGTGCTCTGGGCTGCATTAGGCAATCGTGCCAGCAGGTCAAGAGAGGTAATGGATCCACTCTGCTGAGCCTTGGTGAGGCTGCACCTGGGGTGCCTAGTCCAGTTTGTGCCCCGCAGTACAGGACAGATATGGGGTTGCTGGAAAGAGTCTGGTGTAGGGCCACAGAGATGATGAAGGGACTGGAGCACATCTTCTACGGGAAAAGGCTGAGGGAGCTGGGGCTGTTCAGCCTGGAGAAAAGGAGGTTCTGGCGGGATCTTGTCACCATAAATACCCAAAGGGAGGGTGCAAAGAGGGCAGAGCCAGGCTCTTTTCAGTGGTGCCCAGTGCCAGGACAAGAGCTGGTGGGCACGAACTGGAACACAGGAGGTTCTGTCTGAATCACAGAATCACAGAATCACAGAATTTCTAGGTTGGAAGAGACCTCAAGATCATCGAGTCCAACCTCTGACCTAACACTAACAGTCCCCACTAAACCATATCCCTAAGCTCTACATCTAAACGTCTTTTAAAGACCTCCAGGGATGGGGACTCAACCACTTCCCTGGGCAGCCCGTTCCAATGTCTAACAACCCTTTCGGTAAAGAAGTTCTTCCTAAGATCCAACCTAAAATTCCCCTGGCGCAACTTAAGCCCATTCCCCCTCGTCCTGTCACCAGGCACGTGGGAGAACAGACCAACCCCCACCTCGCTACAGCCTCCTTTCAGGTACCTGTAGAGAGCGATAAGGTCACCCCTGAGCCTCCTTTTCTCCAGGCTGAACAATCCCAGCTCCCTCAGCCGCTCCTCGTAGGACTTGTTCTCCAGGCCCCTCACCAGCTTCGTCGCTCTTCTCTGAACTCGCTCAAGCACCTCCATGTCCTTCTGGTAGTGAGGGGCCCAAAACTGAACACAGTATTCGAGGTGCGGCCTCACCAGAGCCGAGTACAGGGGGACGATCACCTCCCTAGCCCTGCTGGTCACACTGCTTCTTATACAGGCCAGGATGCTGTTGGCCTTCTTGGCCACCTGAGCACACTGCTGGCTCATATTCAGCCGACTATCAACCATCACTCCCAGGTCCTTCTCTGACAGGCAGCTCTCCAACCACTCATCTCCCAGCCTGTAGCTCTGCTTGGGGTTGTTGTGCCCCAGGTGCAGAACCCGGCACTTGGCCTTGTTGAACTTCATACCGTTGACCTCAGCCCATCGGTGCAGCCTATCCAGATCCTCCTGCAGAGTCTTCCTACCCTCGAGCAGATCAACACACGCACCTAACTTGGTGTCATCTGCAAACTTACTGAGGGTGCACTCGATCCCCTCATCCAGAACATCAGGAAAGATTTCTGTGATGTGTGGGTGACGGTGCAGTGGAACACCTTGCCCAGAGAAGCTGTGGAGATCTTCAAAATCCTCCTTGGAGACCTTCAAAAGCCACCTGGATGTGGTCCCGGGCAACCTGACAGAGGTGAGCCTCCTTGAGCAGGGAGGTTGGGCTAGGTGACACCCAGAGCTCCCTTCCGACCTCAACCATTCGGTAATTCTGTGAAGAAACTTCTGGGGAAGCTTTTTATCTCCCGGGTTTAGGGCATGCCATATTTTGTGAGGCCAGCAGGTCGCGTCGTTACCGCGTTGATACTGTCCGGAGCACCAAGGCGCAGGCACGGCGGCACCCCACAGCCTGACA
Source organism: Nettapus auritus (assembly GCA_011076525.1). Taxonomy (NCBI): domain Eukaryota; kingdom Metazoa; phylum Chordata; class Aves; order Anseriformes; family Anatidae; genus Nettapus; species Nettapus auritus. The sequence goes on along the minus strand of CM021768.1, from coordinate 32,314,868 downwards.
GGACTCGAGGTTGCCCCGCTCCCCTCAGGCGCTGACCGACGGCAGCGGGGCCGCGCTTCCCCCGCTCTCCCCGCCCCAAGGGCGGCCCCGCCGCCCCGCCCGCCTCCCCGGGCCCCGCCGCCGCCGCCATGGAGGAGCAGCAGGAGGAGCAGAAGGAGAACCGCCCGCAGCCTGCCCGCCCGCCGCCGCCTCCCGCCGCCCGCCCGCCGGTGAGCCCCGGGCCGAGGGATCGGGGCCGGGGCCGGGGCCGGGAGCGGGGCCGGGCGGTGCGGCCGCCGCCCAACATGGCGCGCGTGCGATCCCGCCCCGCCGCTCTGCCGTTGTGGTGATTTGGGCGCCCGGCCGGCAGGCCCCAGTGTTAATATTTTTTTTAACCTCTCTACAAGCTAGTGAAGCACTCGGTTTGGTCATGAGCGGCACGGTGCGGTGTTTTGATGTGTGTAGGTGCTAAATTATGCGTGAAATCCACCATCCGTTTTAACTTTGAGATCTTTTTCTCCTCCTAGGGCAAGCAGCACAGCGAGCTTGGTGATCAAGGAACTAAGGGGAAAAGCCCAGCTTCCAGTCAGACTGACTTCAGCGACCCAGTGTACAAGGAAATCGCCATGACCAATGGCTACATCAACAGAATGACCCGAGACGAGCTTAGAAGTAAACTTGCAGAGTTCAAACTTGAAACCAGGTCAGGCCGAGTCACAGACCTTCTGCTTTACCCTTGAGCATTATTATTTTAAGGTTTAAACACACACCATAAAGTGAAAAGGAGACATGCCATCAACCCCTAGGTATTCTATGTGCCGTCTCAGTTGAGCTTTTCTTGTAGGGTTAGTGGAGGTGATACTGCTTAACGTGGTCTCAAACGTGCGCTGCCTCAACTGGCAATGCAGACAAATGAAAAAATGTGTAACTAAGTCACATGTCGCCACTTGTTTGTACGAGGGGGAAAGGCAGGTCTGGGAACAGCATGGGTTCTCAGACAGCACTGCAAATCTGGAGTGGTGAGAAGCCCACTTCAAAAAAAATCTTATTTACCAGTACGGCTGTGATAGTGGCCAAAACCTCTGTGGTGGTAGGTTGGGGAATGTCATCAATGCAGAGAACAGTTAGCCTTAGGTGGGGTGCTTGCTCATCCGACTATGTGTGAGAGAATACTGGGAACAGGTGAATGTATGATAAGCTGAGCTTGTGCTCAGAGAGAAGGAAGAGGAAGGGGCTAGGCTTATAGAGGGTGATTCCTGCTGCATAGGAAATAAGGAAGTCAGCAGGGAAAAACAAAGTGTGTTGTTTCTGTTGGCAACAGTAATAGGGAGTAGCGGTGGTACTGGGGAGTTAGCAAAGTCACAAGTTGGAGCTAGGATGCTCCAGAGCAGGAGGAGTACAAAGGCTGCAATGGAGTAAGGCTGGAGGGAAAAGTCGAGCTTTCCAGAGAAAACAAAAACTAGGAGAAGTAATGTCCAGACAAAAAAGATGGAAGGAGCAGCGATTCATTTGGAAAGAAAAAAGGCAGGGGAGGAGCTGTGCACGGGAAGTGCAGCCTGCCACCTCCACCTCGTCTGTCTTCTGATGTTCTGGCTGCATGACTTTTTAAAATTCATCCTTTGATTAAATGAATTTGGCTTCTCAGGAGGAAATTATTTACTGTTATGTGATAAAACTTACAGTGAAGCAGACTGGATTTGTACGGCTATTCAGCATTTATTCAGATCTAAAATTACCAAGCAGAAATCAAATAGCAAATGACGTGTTTGTGGTTTCCTCCTAGGTTATTAATTTTCTATTTGTGTTTTTTATTCAGTTGTAAATGCAGAAAGATTTAAATGTGTTTTTTTTGTTTTGTTTTATTAAGTTAGACTTAGTGATTTCTTAGTCAGTTAATTCAATTAAGTTGATCAGAATATGTCTTGCATGTAAACAAATGGAGCATCACCCCTAATGCAGAGAGTTGAGCAGGTGGCCACACATTATCCTTTCCTCTGAGGTTATTTTGCTGGTAGATCATCACCTCTTTCGACTCATTTTATTATAAGTTAGATGGGGGGAAAAAAAGTAATTTTGACTTCCGTCAGCTGTTACTGAATTAAACTGGAAGAACAAACCAAAGTGGAAAAGACAGTTTGATGCTTGCAGGAGAGGCCGATGTTCTCAAACTAAAGTTTAATAGTCTGATTCCAGTTTCTCGTTGTGGATCAGTGGACTGCTTTTCTAACAATATCACTTGCTACAATGCTGCTGCTGTCATTTCATTTGCAATGTAAAACTTCAGAAATGATGTTTTCCAAGAGTAAATGGCCCTGGTTTGTTCAGCTCTGGTTTGGTATGTGGCATTTCTAGCACCTGTATTTGTATATTGCGGTGTCTGTGCTAAAAAGTAGCAGTAAGTAACTTTACTCACTTGCCACAGTGAGTGTTAGTCACAAATTGGAAGCCGGCAAGTTTTTCTGACAACTGGATTCTAGAGTACTTTATTTTAATCAAGTCAATCAAGGTCAATTTTAAAATTTAAACGGCCACAAATTTAAAATGTGGGCATTTTAGCTGGATTCTGAAAATAACCATGCCACTGATGCACAATGCCTCAAGTGCCAGTTGCTTCAGGGAGGGGACAAATGGAAAGAGGGGGAAAGCAGTGCTGCTTCCAGTGTCGGAGGTCATCTCTGGGCAATTTATGAAGGCCTAGGCTGTGCAAAAGCAGGGACTGCTGAGGCTTGCTGAAGTGCAGGTTGCTCTGCGGAGCTATTGCGCGTCTCTGCACTGGGCTTCTGAGCCTCTTCCTAAATACTGATGTTGCCTAGTCCTGGGAATGTTGAATATATTTCACTGTTGTAGCACTGAAGCTAAGAGATTAAACAAAAGTGTAATTAATCTTAGTTACTCTTGTCCTCTGTTTAGAGGAGTAAAAGATGTGCTGAAGAAGAGACTGAAGAATTATTACAAGAAACAGAAGCTGATGCAGAAGGAAGCTGTTAATGCAGACAGCTACTATGACTATATCTGCGTTGTTGACTTTGAAGCAACCTGTGAAGAAGGAAACCCACCTGAATTCGTACATGAAATAATTGAGTTTCCTGTTGTGTTATTGAACACACATACCTTGGAAATAGTAAGTGATCTAATTACTGTGTCAGTATGCTGTTCTTTGATGTAACTGCTTTGCTTCAGAAAGTCTGGAGTAGTTTTTAGGTAGATTTTGAGCTTCATTAAAAATAAGACTTTTATTCTTAAAGACCTATCCTCTGAGCCTCTTACAAGCAAAACGAACTTTTCTAAAAGAAGCTGGAAAAGATCAATCCTCTACTGTTCCCTCTACTGATATGAGGGAACTCTCAGTTTCTCAGGTTTTTGGTTTTGTGTCTGTCTTTTTTCCTCTCCTCCTCTCTGTGCTTTAAGATCCACAAAGCTATTTTTAAGACTTTGGAGATTCATCATCGACAAGAATTAGGACAGTCTGTGGCCTCCTCTGAGGCAATGAGGAGACTAATGCAGAATTCTAGAAAGGAGGGTTCAGTGAGCTCACTTCTCAGCAAGTTAGACTATTCCTGCAGCCTACCTTATAGACTGGCAGCTGCCTAACCCAAATTTAAAAATACTCTAAAAATTTTGCAGCCTCATGAGTGCTCTATTCCTGTACATCTTTCTTTTAGGAAAAACTTAACCTGCTCTCTGACTGAAACTATGACTATGAAATGGAGAAACTGCAGATTCCTCTGACAAATGGTACATTTATCAGGAAGTTTTAAGAGGAGGAGGGTTTCCAGTAATTACTGTGAAGCTACATGCGACTGTAGCTGTGTGCATGCCTCTGTCCAGAAAGTTTTATCTAGCAATAGGGATTTGGGGCTTTCCTTGTCCATGGAACTTGCATGTAGCCTTCAGTATTATATTGCTAAGTTTGTGCTAAAGTGAGGTTTTTGAACAACACACACACAAAAACACGTTAGTGCATCTCATTTCTTTTTTTCCTCATTCATGCTCTCCTTTTCTCAAATCTTCCTCTTTATCGAAGTCTGTCCTTTTCCCTTCCTGCATCCACATCCCTGCTCAGTGGTGCCTGCTGGCTGTCCCAGTCGACAAGCCATCCGTCCACCCCACTGGGAATCTCGTGATGCCCAGTCAAGATGCTCACACTAGCTGGGGAGGTGCGCAGCCCTTTTTGCCTCCAGCAGGGCAAGTAGCTGTTACTGCCTTTTGAGCTCTGGGCAAGCCAAAGAAGTTGCACTGTGGGCTCTGTAGCGGGCTGCTGCTCACCGTTTGACTCTCTTGTAACAGGAGGATACGTTTCAGCAGTATGTGAAGCCAGAGGTTAATCCCAAACTTTCAAATTTCTGTGTTGGTCTGACAGGAATCACCCAGGTAATTTCTACTTTTTCTTTTCTTTGGGGGAAAAAATGAAAAAAAAAGATGTGTTGATGTTTTCAGACTTGTGTGGTATCTTTCTGGAAGATTATTTATATAATCCTTGTTTCTTTTGCCCTCTCCCAACTGTTACCCTGGAATTGATTTCACTTAGCTGGTCATTCATGCGTTTTAGGAGCACAGGACAGTGTGAGAAGCTGAAAAGTCCTTGGCTTAGTGTAAGCACTGCTCTGCAACAACTAAGACATCAGTGTGTTATCAGCATTATTCTCGTCCTATATCAAAAACACAGCACCATACCAGCTGCTAGGAGGAAAACTAACTCTTATCCTGAAACCAGGACATCTGTTTACTTTTTATAGATGCCATTTAAGGTCTGGCTCTTTAGTGGTACTTTTGTGGTGCTTTTTTTTTTCCAGTTTTGAAAAATCTGTCCCCTTACCCACTTATTTTAATGTGTAGTCTGTTTGTAAGGTTATTGTGAAGCCAATTTAGTGAGTTATTTTGTATAATACCGGTATACAGCCTATATACCAATATAATTCTTACACTTCATGTTGTGAGGGTTTATTGGTTGTTTTTTGTGGGTTTATGCTGTTCTGTTTTTTTTTGTTTGTTTGTTTAAGTGTTCCTTGCTTTTGCTTTCTTTGTTCTATTAGGACATCATTGATAAAGCTAATACATTTCCTCAAGTTCTACAGAACGTCATAGACTGGATGAGACAGCGGGAACTGGGAACAAAGTACAGCTATTGCATGTTGACAGACGGGTATGTCCTTCTGTAACCTTCAGCACACTCTAAAGCTGCAAAATTATGTACACACGGTTGTTAAAAGTGGATCGTGACACTGCCATTTTGCCATTTTTATATTACAATCTTATCTTTCAAGTAAGTCAGGAGAGCTCAGCTGAGCAGTTTGAAATAAAGCTTAAGTCCATTAGATGGCACTGTTTCCTTTCCAGGTTTCTGTATGCAACTAAGTGACATTGAGTAGACTTTTTTCTTGTTGTTGTAATTCTCTGTTTCCTCCTAGTTTTCATATTGCACATAATACCTGGAAGTGACTAGTACGGAAGGCTTTGTGTGTTGACCTAGAGGACTGCATCTGACAGCTCCAGCTCTGACAACCGATGTGTGTGAGGAGTTGGCTAGTCCTTGAACTGCCACTTCAAACCACATGAGTGGTTTGAAAAAGTCTTCATAAGAGATGAATGGATACGTGACAAAACCTATAATAAGTCCAATTTACCAAGTGAAAAAATTATTTTGGCCACAGCCCCTCTTCTTTTTTCAGAATTCCTGAAGATTTGGACAATGGCCATCAATCGCAGGCCTTTTTGGATTCTTTGGAAGCAATAGTAAATTTTTAAAAAGACAACATTGAGGCGAAACTGGTATAAGACTAGTTATATTAATGGGTTTAGAACGTGTCTGGAATTCTCAAGGGCAGTCCCCTTGAGAAAATAGGTGCAGTGAGATTGTGTAGATGGCTTCAAGAGAGGGAAAGAATGGCTTTACTCTAGCTTGAAGCTTACAAACTTGTTGGGGTGCTTCATTTCAGGAAGGAAAGCTAGAAGTGTGTAGGGTTACAACTTCATCTTCTTTCCATAAAGGTCTGGTTCTTCTAAAACAAATTATGGCCTTGTCTCAATATCATCAGTTACGGTGATAAATGTATGCATACCTGAGTGATCAGGGAAATTTAAGTTGTAATTTCCTTCTTCAAGGACTGTGTAAGCCTCTGATATTTTGGCTATCTTGGAGGTAATGTGGTAGCTGAGGAAGTTGGCATGCTATTTTTTTTTTTTTTCAACCATCCTGGGCCTGAAACTGTTTAATGAAAATGTTGCTCGTTTTGCTACTTGTTTTCCCATATCATTAAGAATTTCATACGCAAAGATTCCTTTCCATGACTATAGACAGCTTTTCCTAATCTAAGCAGTTTTCCTTCTACTGACACCAAAGAAAATACATCTTTTTGTGTTTCAGATGTGCAATAAGTGGAATAGAGAGTATATGAATTATTCATTATTAATGTCTTTCTCTTTCTTTTGATATTTTAAGATCTTGGGATATGAGTAAATTTTTGAATATCCAGTGTCGTGTTAGCCGTATTAAATACCCTTCGTTTGCCAAAAAGTGGATCAATATTCGCAAATCATATGGGAACTTCTATAAGGTTTGTACAGATAATTGTGTTCTCTTGCAGGAAATTGTTGTTTATCTTGAATGTCCTGTAGTACCTGTGATTGTTACGTGTGGTATAAAAATAGTGTAACTTAATCTAGTTGCCTGGAGCCTAATTTTCTAATGTCATTCATGCCCACATCTCATTTGACTAATTGAAAATGGTATCATCTACTGCATTTTAATTTTAATCTTGCTTTTAAGAATCAGGAGATGTGTTCATTGGTGCATGAAGGATCGTCTAAAATGTCGTACTGGTGCTCTTGGATCTTAAAGTAGCTGAAAAGAGTCTGTATTGATTTTGCAATTATCGTTTCCTGTTTTCATGTAATGCAAAACAAAGTTGCATCACTACGGTCGGATATCTCCACTTTTCTCAGAGTAATGTGGACAGGAAGAGATTAGGACCTATCTACAGTTGCATCAAATTGTCAAGAGAAAAGTAATACTGGTTCAGCGTCTGGTCTTACTGCTGCTTTCCTTCACTGTCACATTGCCATGAAGTGGGTTATTGGAGATTCTGAATTAATAGTCAGTGTAGCTAAACCATTTCTCTGAATATGATTTGGACCTCGCCGGGAATCTTCTCTTGAAGGGATTTGTTATATTTAATATAACCTCAGGAAAAAGGAGGTTGACATTTAATAAGAGATCTAGTTCATCTGTCATCTGTGTAGACATGGGTGACTATTGGTGTTGCCAATCTGTTCATAAATTTGGGGTCAGTAAGAATCAGGATCCTGATGTTTCTTTATCCCTTAAAATTCAAAAGAAAACAAGTCTGATTCCCTCTGCTACACCACTTCAATAATTCCTTCTTTATAAGTCTCGTTAAACCTTGCTGGACCATGACTTCCTCCGTTGCCAGTGTTGGCACGTTGTGAGCTGGTGCTTGTCATGGTGAGAAGCTCTTGAAATGGTTCTGAGTCTAGACAAGCTCCTGTTGACTATGTCTCCACTATAAAAATGAGTGTCTGTCTCAGCAAGGTGCTTTGAAGTGAAATGGTTAGTGATCCAATAGCAGGCAACATGAAAGTAATATGTAGTACTTAACATCTGCATCTGTTTATTTTGCAGCGTGTTAGATTAAAAAGACTTGGTATAGAACCCAATTCTTAAATGTGATTCGCTTTCTCCATCAGGTTCCTAGGAACCAGACCAAGCTGACAATCATGCTTGAAAAGCTGGGGATGAACTATGACGGGAGACCTCACAGTGGACTTGATGACTCTAAAAACATTGCAAGGATAGCTATAAGGATGCTGCAGGATGGCTGTGAACTGCGAGTGAATGAGAAAATGCATGCAGGACAGCTCATGACAGTCTCCTCTTCAGCCCCCTTAGAGGGAGCCCCTGCTCCACAGATGCCCCGTTACAGAAACTAACAGCTCAGGGGTTCTGCGTTAGGAACTGCTCTCAGATACCCACTACAGATTATTAATAGCTTATCAAACGGCAACCTCTGCAAACCTGTCTGCAATTCAGAGCCTGAAGACACTTTAACTAATGGCCTTTGTTGAAAAAAGGAGTAGGGAAGCTTTTTGAGGCATGTGTTACAACATTTTTTTTATACTGATGATTTTTTTGTTGTTGTTACTGGTTTTTGCACCTTTTCTAGCAGTAAGGCTGATATGCAAAATCTAGGCAAAGTGGTAAGCTTTTAAGGACCTGGAATTTAAACACATGCAAAGATTGATTAGGCCTGTGTACTACTGTTCCACACCAGCTTGTGGGTAGTATTTATTCATTATTCCATGCTATAATGATATCTAGCATATCATTATTCATTTCATTACATCCAAACAAGATGTTGCTAGAAGAGCTGAAATAAAGATTGGCTGGGCTGGCCTCTGCTGTTGAGGCAATCTCGTCCTAACGATTCCTAACAATTATTCCTGCTGATAATTGTTTTTCACAAAGGCTGAGAAACTGGAGCATGTTCATCGATTCTGAAGCGGTAGAGAAGTAGTGTGGGTTTCTTTCTTTTTTTTTTTTTTTTTTTCCTTTTTTTTTTTAATTTAAGGTATATGCTTGTCTTTGACCACATCAATTATACGAGCTGTGGGTTGAATAAAAAAATCATTCATGCAGTATGGCATTAATTTTTTTAACCCATATTTAAAAAAGAGGAGGTGTTTTGGGTCTTCACTTTGAGGATGTTATTTCCTGTGCTTGCTACACTCAAGCTAAATCAAATGAAGGACAGCCTATTTAAACATTTGTCATCTATTTTGACTTAAAAATGAAGTGAAATAAAAGTTCAAACCAAGTTCAAAATTCTGTTACATGGTTGTTATTTAAAACAAAACAAGATTCTAATTCATGGTTAGAGACTTGCTCAGCTATTTTCGGTACCTTCTCCTATCTCTGCTACCATGGAACTATGCCTTTATCTGAAATCTAACATTGGAAGGTATATATAGTTTTATTAGTGAAGGTCACATCTAATTATTAACAACTTCCTCTGCTTTCCTCCTAGGCCCCAGATAACATGATACTCAAATGTGGCCAAACCGTTCATTTACCTTATCTCAGTGGCCTATGACAAAGTACAATTTCAATGTGATCAGCTTTGCATTAGAATGGCTTGTTCTGAAAAGCAGAATTTTGATTGCTCTTGCTCAAAAAAAAAAAAAAAAAAAAAAAAGTTTGTTTGTTATCCCTGTATTATAATTCATTCTTTCTTTCTGCTGCTTATGTTAAGGAAACAGAACTAATAATTCATAACAAAGCCTTGTTTGTCTAGGACATTTACTGCTTGGCTAGTCAAACTCCTCTCGGTTCCCCTTGTTCTTCTGTCTGTTAACTGTTTCGAGTGGTAACCTGAAAATGTTATCATAAATTCATGTAAAAGAGAGAAATACCGGTCAATTCTCCAATGACTGGTAGGAAGAAAGCAATTTTCTTTCCACTCACAGCTACAGGCACTATTGTGGGCACCTGGGGACAGCTACTTTAGAATGTTCATTTTTTTTCCTGTAAGTGAATATTTACTTTACGTGTAGCCTTTTGTTGAACTTCACATTTTCCTCTTTCTGTAGGAATATTTGATGTATTTTCAGAAAGATAAAATCTCTGATACGCTTACACTGACCACTTAATTCTAGTCTTGTATTCTCTACAAGCTGTTAATTATATATTTGTTCACTGTAGAGATAATATTCTCTCTTCTGGAATTGTGAAAAAAACATAGTAACTTCTTTTGCTTCTGAATTTCCGTGGTAAAAGTTTTTTTGTGATAAAAATGAGTCTGGCTCAGCAAATCTTCCTTCAGGAGACTGGCAGTATCACAGACTTTATCACTAGTCTTACTTACAGGTCTGTAACCACACTCAGAGTCCAATGAAAGAATTATTTCTTATGGGTTATACTACAGGTTTCATAAGTGAAGAGCTATTGTAATTTTACATTAAGTACAGAATTGTTTATTTTTGTTAAATAACTTCAGAATGATATTTTGAAAGAAGGGTTAAATATTAGATTGCTTTTTATTTATTGCTGGAGTAGTTTTTTTATCAGAGAGTTGTAGAAATCAGTAGAATAATTCCAGACATTTTTTAAAAGTAAACTGTATTAATGTCAGACTGTAAACTAATTAAAATTTTTCACAGAATCGCAGGATGTTTGATTCTGTGATTTTTAAAATGAAGTTTATCAATGTTTGTTTATTTATTTGAAATGTAAACAGTTGTATTTAAATAAGTTGGTATCTTTTAAAACAAGGTACTGAATTCATTCCATAAAACATGAATTTGACAGTCATGGAGGTCTCAGCATGGCCTGTGATGAGTTGTCTTTGGTGTACTAGCAACATTACCATGGTTAGGAGGTTCATATTTCAAGAATGCACCTAGTTCACAACACTTCAAAGGATATGTTTTCTGGATGCTTTTATACCAAACGTGAAGGAGATATTTAAGTAAATAATTATAATAATAATAAATAAATAATAAAAAGTGGTAGGGTGATTTTAGTAGTGATGTTTGTGTTGCAGACAAACATTTTTTCAGGTTTCACTTGTTCATGCAGAGGAGAACCTTGCTGGGCATATCTCTGCTGTAGTGAATATTTGTATCTATTATAGGAGTTATAGAATCAGAATGGCTCAGGTTGGAAGGGACCCAAAAGATCATCTAACTTTAACCTCCCTGCCATGGGCAGGAATGCCACCCACTAGGCCAGGTTGGCCATGGCCCATCCAGCCTGGCCTTGAACACCTCCAGGGATGGGGCATCCACAGCTTCTCTGGGCAGCCTGTTCCAGTGCCTCACCACCCTCTGAGTGAAGAATTTCCTTCTAATGTCTAGTCTAAATCTATCCTCTTTTAGTTTAAGACCACTCTATCATATCCTGTCATAATCTGCCTGAGTAAAAAGTCCCTCACTATCCTTTTTGTAAGACCCCTTTAAGTACTGAAAGGCCACTATACGGTCTCCCTGGAGCCTTCTCCAGGCTGAACATCCCCAGCTCTCTCAGCCTTTCTTCATAGAAGAGGTGCTCCAGCCCTCTGACTATTCTTGTGGCCCTCCTCTGGACACACTCTAACAGCCCCACACCCTTGTTGTGCTGGGGGCCCCAGACCTGGACGCAGTATTCGATGTGGGGCCTCACAAGGGCAGACAGAGTAGAGGACAATCTCTTCCCTCGGCTTGCTGGCCACCCCTCTGTTGATGCAGCCCAGGACGCCGTTGGCCTTCTAGGCCACAAGCACGCACTGCTGGCTCACATCAAGCTTTTCGTCCACCAGAACTCCCAAGTCCTTCTCTGAAGGGCTGCTCTCAATGAGTCATCTCATGCTGGAAGAATTACTTGACAACTGTAAGAAACAATTTCCTTTTAATGCAGGGGAAAAAAAAAAAAAAAAAAAAAAAAAGGCAGACATTATCCTGCTGATGGTAGCAGGAGGCTTTCTTTTTTGGAGGGGTTGTTTGGTTGGTTGTTTGGTTACATTTCATGTTTCAGGAGCTGTTCTTGAGCAACTCCACTACTACTGCAGACTGGCAAAGTTGTTACAGACATTTCAACAAGAATGTGCTTTCAAGTAGATTTCTTAATACGCACATGTGAACGTGAGAGGGATTCACAGAATCTTGGGGTTTTGTTAGAGGGGAAAAAGGGTTTCTCAGAAAGATGAAAGAGTAATAACCTCTGTCTCATCACCACTGAGTAAATATTACTACTGCATGGAGAAGAAGAGGTCACAATTGTTTGTAATCTCCCATGAACCTGCTGGTAAGCCATGGCTGCAGGGACAAGTCACAGCCGGTCAGTTGTCCATGGTAACTGCTACTGTCTGCACCTGTCTGACAATGAGGTAGCCATTGCCGTTTCCATATTTTGTCAGAAATTAACAGAGCAGTGAGGAGGGGGGCTGTTCCTGGCGGTGGAAATAGGTAAAAGCTTCAGCTTATCCTGAGCTGATGCTCTCGTGCTCTCAAAGAACTCCTGGTGCTTCCTTAAAGTCTTGGCCTGTTCAGCGCGTGTGTGGAAGCAGTATCTTTTTTACCTCAGCTTAAAGGTTTCACAGGAAAAATAGTCTCATTAAAAAGAAATTGGAGGTCTTATCTGTGGGGGGCAGGTGTCAGAACACACAGGTCATAGCCAGAGCCTTTGGGAACAGGCTAGATGTGTAGAACACTGTCCTGTTGCAGTAAGTGCCTGCTTCTGCTCTGCCTTGGACTTGGCTGCGGCCTAGCTGAAGAGTCCTAACAGGGAGCCAGCTAGCGCTTCGTTTCAGAAGACCTTCCTGCTTTGTGGGTTAATGATCTGCAAATAGAGACACAGCAGGGACTCTGGAGGATGAGAAGTTACTTCTCTGTTGGGCTCCTCCTGGTTTGAGCTGTGTATTCACAGCCTCTGACACTGACTGACTGCTTTTGCCCCGGAGTTCTTTAAACGAGGGATTTGTGCCTGAAGTAGCTTTGTGAAAGTGCTCCTTAAATTAAAGGAGCGTGATGGCATTGCACTTAGGAAAGGCTTTTCCAAATGAGTAACAAGCTTCTTTATGGCAGAGGTGACTTGTGGGTGTGTTCTGGTTTCAGATGTGACTGCATGGCCCAGGCAGCTCCTCTGCAGCCAGTTAATTCAGGGGTGCCCTGTGGGCTGTACTGCCCTGCTCCTGCTATCTTAACTCCTGTGAGTGGATAACTATTCTCCGCTGTGTTCACATAAACTGGGCTTTCATCTTCTGCACAGCCTTGTCCTTCCCTTGCGCTCATCTGAGCTGTGCTGTCCTGTGCAAGTATTAGTGTGGGCTGCTGAACAGCAATGAGATATCCCTGTCACAGCACACACTAGCAGAAGGAAGCACTTGTTCAGACTGTATCTAGGAATGCCATTGTCAGAATAAATGTTGCAGATTAATAGTGGTTTTTTTTTGTTGTTGGTTTTTTTTTTTTTTTTTTTTTTTTTTTTTTTCCTACTATCCTAAGTGCTTGCTATTTTTTAAATTATATACATTTATATACATATATTTTTCAATTTGAAAAATTTTTGGTAGTAGTGATCTTGCACTGGTAAAATACTTGCAGATGATTCTGACCTCCTTTACGTTCCCTGTTATAACTGTATGGATTTTTAAAGAGCACACACAGCCAAATGGACCTCTGTGAGCCAGAGATGTCCCAATAAGCCAGGATTGCCTCATCAGTGCTTACATTCAGCTTTGGGACGGTGTGCTGGCTCTGGACAGCAGCCTGGCCAAGAAGTGTGACACACCTTTACAGGCAGCTAAACATCTAGCAAAACACGATGCTTGGGCATTGCTTATTTTTACTGATGGCTGCAAACAGTATGTTTCAAAGTCTCCCTGCTGTGGAATGTCCCCCCCCCCCCCCCTTTTTTTTTTCACACTATTTCATAGTTTAAATTGATAAGTAGTTGAACTGTGCATGCTCTGATCAGGATAAAAAAACACTTTATATATAATTTATATAATTTATTATATTTATATAATTTATTATATTTATATAATTTATTCCTATAATTTATTCTTATATTTTATTAAATCTTGCCGAGGCGATCGGCTCCGGGGCGGACGTGCTCTGCAGCAGAGCAGGGGATCGGGCCAGGCAGGGCTCTTTTCCCGGCATCGAGGCCACTCGCAGCCGAGGGAGCCGCCAGGCCCGGGCAGCCCTGTGAGGGACGTGACGAGGCGTAGGCGGAGCCAGCAGCGCCCCCTCCCGGCCGCTCAAAGGCAGCCCCTGGGGAGCCGAGTGACCAGGAGCACGGCGAACAGGGAGGGGCGCGGCAGTTTGCGCGGGCAGGGAGGGCAGAGCGATCCCGCCCGCCCACAAGAACGCCTCACGTAACGGCTGTCTAGCACTAGCTGGGCCACTATGGTCCTCGCTAGGCAGCGAGCTCGCGCCATAAAGTAGCCAGCCAGGCAGACTGCCCGCTCCACAATGCGGCAGTTCAGGTCTCTGGGTGCAGGGAGTGCCAGAGCCTGCTGCTGCCGTCTGAAGGAGGCAGAGACAGCGTGTGCGTGAGGTGCGAGCAGGTGGACGACCTGGTCCGCCTGGTGGCAGAGCTCAAGGAGGAGGTGGAGAGGTTGAGGGCCATCAGGGAGTGCGAGCGGGAGATAGACTGGTGGAGCAACTCCCTGCAAGGCCCGAAGGAGAGGCTCCGAAGTGAGACTCCCCACATGGCGATGGACCCCCTGCCCTGTTGCTGTCGGGCAGAGGGAGAGGACCTAGGAGGTGAGGAGGAATGGAGACAGGTCCCTGCTCGATGATGCAGGAAATGCACCCCCCCTACCTGCCCAGGTGCCCTTATGCAACAGGTTTGAGGCCCTGGAGCTCGGGGGAGCGGTGGATGAGGGTGTGGAAGGAAGTTTGCCCAGGAAGCCTAGGGCGAGGAAGTCTGCTCCACGCCTCAAGACTGCTTCCACCAAAAAGGAAAGGAGGGTGATCGTTGTGGGTGACTCCCTTCTCAGGGGAACGGAGGGCCCTATCTGTCGGCCTGACCCTACCCGTAGGGAGGTCTGCTGCCTCCCTGGGGCCAGGGATGTTGCCAGAAAGCTTCCCAGCCTGGTTTGCCCCTCCGATTAGTACCCACTATTGATAGTCCAGGCTGGCAGTGATAACATTGACGAGAGAAGCCTGAAGGCTATCAAATGGGACTTCAGGGGGCTGGGACAGATAGTGGATGGAGCAGGAGGACAGGTGGTGTTTTCGTCCATGCCTACAGCAGCAGGGAGGGGTTCAGAGAGGACATGCAAAGCCCACCTGATAAACACATGGCTTAGAGGCTGGTGCCAACACAGAGGTTTTGGGTACTTCAACCATGGGGCGCTTTACTCGGCACCCGGCCTGATGGCCGCAGATGGGTCCCAACTGTCCCCAAGGGGAAAACGAACGGATCCTGGCCCAGGAGCTGGCAGGGCTCATTGAGAGGGCTTTAAACTAGGTAAGAAGAGGGATGGGGAAGAAACAAAGCCTGTTGGAGATGTGCCAGGGGGAACAGTGGCTAGGCTGGGGGAGAAGGCAAAGGCTCAGCTGAAGTGCATCTACACTAATGCACGCAGCATGGGCAACAAGCAGGAGGAGCTGGAAGCCATTGTGCAGCAGGTAGGCTATGACTTGGTTGCCATCACGGAAACGTGGTGGGACCACTCGTGTGACTGGAGTGCTGCCATGTCTGGCAATAGGCTCTTCAGAAAGGCCAGGCAGCACGGAAGGGGTGGTGGAGTGGCTCTCTATATTAGAGAGTGTTTTGGTGTCGTTGAACTTGAGGCTGGCAATGACAAGGTGGAGTCGCTGTGGGTTAGGATCAGCGGAGAGGCCACCAAGGCAAGCATCCTGATGGGGGTCTGTTATAGACTGCCAAACCAGGATGAGGGGGTGGATGAGGAGTTCTACAGGCAGCTGGCAGAAGTTGCAAAATCGTCAGTGCTTGTTCTTGTAGGGGACTTTAACTTCCCAGACATATCCTGGAAGCACAACACAGCCCAGAGAAAGCAGTCCAGGAGGTTTCTGGAGAGCGTGGAAGATAACTTCCTGACGCAGCTGGTTGGTGAGCCTACCAGGGGAGGTGCCCCACTAGACCTTCTGTTCACTAACAGAGAAGGACTGGTGGGAGATGTGGTGGTCGGGGGCTGTCTTGGGCAGAGTGACCACAAAATGGTAGAGTTCTCGATACTTGGCGAAGTCAGGGAGGGGACCAGCAAAACCTCTGTCTTGGACTTCCGGAGGGCTGACTTTGAGCTGTTCAAGACGCTGGTTGGCAGAGTCCCTTGGGAGGTGGTTCTGAAGGACAGAGGAGCCCAGGGAGGCTGAGTGCTCTTCAAGAAAGAAATCTTAATGGCTCAGGAGCGGTCTGTCTCCACGTGCCCAAAGACGAGCCGGTGCGGAAGAAGACCGGCCTGGCTGACCAGAGAGTTGTGGCTCGAGCTTAGGAGAAAAAAGAGGGTTTCTAATCTTTGGAAAAGAGGGCGGGCCACTCAAGGGGACTACAAGGATGTTGCGAGGTGGTGCAGGGACAAAATTAGAAAGGCCAAAGCTCATCTGGAGCTCAATCTGGCTACTGCTGTTAAAGACAACAAAAAATGTTTTTAAAAATACATCAATACAAAAAGGAGGACTAAGGAGAATCTCCACCCTTTACTGGATGCGGGGGGAAACTTAGTTCCCAGAGATGAGGATAAAGCCGAGGTGCTTAACGCCTTCTTTGCCTCAGTCTTTAGCAGCAAAACCTGTTGCTCTCTGGACGCCCAGTACCCTGAGCTGGTGGAAGGGGATGGGGAGCAGGATGTGTCCCCCACAATCCACGAGGAGATGGTTGGCGACCTGCTACAGCACTTGGATGTACGCAAGTTGATGGGGCTGGATGGGATCCACCTGAGGGTACTGCGAGAACTGGCGGAAGAGCTGGCCAGGCCACTTTCCATCATTTATCGACAGTCCTGGCTATCGGGGGAGGTCCCACTTGACTGGTGGATAGCAAACGTGGCGCCCATCTACAAGAAGGGCCGGAGGGTAGACCCGGGGAACTACAGGCCTGTTAGTTTAACATCAGTGCCAGGGAAGCTCATGGAGCAGATTATCTTGGGGGAGTCATCATGTGGCAGTTGCAGGGAAAGCAGGCGATAAGGCCTAGTCAGCATGGGTTTATGAAGGGTAGGTCCTGCTTGACGAACCTGATCTCCTTCTATGACAAGGTGACATGCTTAGTGGATGAGGGAAAGGCTGTGGATGTGGTCTACCTTAACTTCAGTAAGGCATTTGATACTGTTCCCCACAGCATTCTCCTCAGGAAACTGGCTGCCCATGGCTTGGACTGGCGCACGCTTTGTTGGGTTAAGAGCTGGCTGGATGGCCGGGCCCAGAGAGTTGTGGTGAATGGAGTCAAATCCAGTTGGAGGCCGGTCACTAGTGGAGTCCCGCAGGGCTCGGTACTGGGTCCAGTCCTCTTTAACATCTTCATCGATGATCTGGATGAGGGGATCAAGTGAACCCTCAGTAAGTTTGCAGACGACACCAAGTCAGGTGCGTGTGTCAACCTGCTCGAGGGTAGGAAGGCTCTGCAAGATGATCTGGATAGGCTGGACCGATGGGCCGAGGCCAACGGTATGAAGTTCAACAAGGCCAAGTGCCAGATTCTGCACCTGGGGCACAACAACCCCAAGCAGAGCTACAGGCTGGGAGATGTGTGGATAGAAAGCTGCCTGTCAGAGAAGGACCTGGAGTATTAGTTGACAGTCAGCTGAATATGAGCCAGCAGTGTGCTCAGGCAGCCAGGAAGGCTAACAGCATCCTGGCTTGCATAAGAAACAGCGTGGCCAGCAGGTCCGGGGATGTGATTGTCCCCTTGTACTCGGCTCTGGTGAGGCCGCACCTCGAGTACTGTGTTCAGTTCTGGGCCCCTCACTACCAGAAGGACATGGAGGTGCTTGAGCGAGTCCAGAGAAGGGCTACGAAGCTGGTGAAGGGTCTGGAGAACAAGTCTTACGAGGAGCGGCTGAGGGAGCTGGGACTATTTAGCCTGGAGAAGAGGAGGCTCAGGGGTGACCTTATTGCACTCTACAGGTACCTGAAAGGAGGCTGTAGCGAGGTGGGGGTTGGTCTGTTCTCCCACGTGCCTGGTGACAGGATGAGGGGGAATGGGCTAAACCTGCGCCAGGGGTAGTTTTAGGTTGGATATTAGGAAAACCTCTTTACAGAAAGGGTTGTTAGGCACTGGAATAGGCTGCCCAGGGAAGTGGTTGAGTCCCCATCCCTGGAGGTCTTTAAAAGACATTTAGATGTAGAGCTTAGGGGTATGGTTTGTTAGTGTTAGGTCGGAGGTTGGACTCGGCGATCTTGTAGGTCTCTTCCAACCTAGACATTCTGTGATTCTGTGATTTATAGTCTGGCACAGCAGCCAGCATTTTGAGTCTGAGAAATCCACTTTTACTTAAACACAACTGGACATTCTGTATTAATTTACGTTCATGTAGATATGGAAGAAGATGACAGAGACCTAAAAAGAGGGGACAACTATGAGAACAGGCTTTTTGGGATGCCTAATGCCTCATACAAGAGGGTTCTATAGCTTTACTATAATTTAGTTAAAAAGCAATTTTCCACGCATTTCTGGCTGCAGATAAAGCTGTTGGACCAGCTTTACTCTTCAGACAATATTGATAGAGGGCTGTTCTTTCCTACTAACAGTTTCTTGTTATGCATTAGTCTGAAAAGTCAGGCTGTGGTCTGCTGAGAGTAAAACCTCAGAGCAGGTCACCACACTTGCTAGTCCTTAGTCCTGGAGATAAGGGGAATTTGTTTGAGATGAGAATACTGAGTGGAGCGTGGCTGTAAAAGAAATCGAGCAACCTTATGCTCTGTCCTAGAGAACTGATTTGGTGCCTGCTGGCATGTCTGAGAACATTGGAAACATTTTCTTTTAGCTGTGCATTTGCTTTGCTTCCCTGGCTAATCTTCCAAGGCCACACTGGCATGTTTCTCCTTCAGACCCTCCTCAATCTCTTCGGATCTGCTGTGTGGGGGTTAGCAGAGGAATGCTTTACAAGATTCAGTGAGTAGACCCATTCACGTGCCTTTTTTTTCCTGACAGATTGTCATTAGCCTGCAGGCATGGAAAACTTCTGTTCTTGCTTTGGCCTTTAAAGAGGGAAAAATATCATCTATAACTTTTTAAAAACATTTTGAAAGCTGGCTATTTGAAGGATTGGGGAAAGAAGTGATCTCCACATTTAATTTCAGGAGGATTTGGAAACTAGAAATGCTGTAGAAGAAACTGAGGCACTGACTATGTGTGCTTTTGTGCTGCTGAGTACAGCAGCGTGTGATAAATGACAGACTGAGTAAGGAGCAAGATGTCGGCATGGTAGTCGTTTACAAAGCAAAGTAACTTCAGCATTTCAAAGAGAGCACAGCAGAACTCTGGAGAACACATATCAGCCTTACCGGCTGCTTTTAGGGAGCAATCCCAGCAATGGTGCTGTTATTAGCACAGAACAAGGTGGCACAGGTTGAGATAGTTTAGGCTGGGAGATGGTGTTCTTGGAAGTGTTGATTGGATCAAGGCTTCCAAAAT
Organism: Nettapus auritus; assembly: GCA_011076525.1. Lineage (NCBI taxonomy): Eukaryota > Metazoa > Chordata > Aves > Anseriformes > Anatidae > Nettapus > Nettapus auritus. Next base: position 32,295,793 of record CM021768.1, on the reverse strand, counting down.
GAGTGGTCCTCAGAAGATGCTCTTTTAAGATGCAAATGGAATCATTGTCACAGTTTAAGATTTAGCTCCCTTTCAGGCAGCAGACAGAAATGCCTTCTTCCTGTCCTTTAACCATGAGTCCTGTCCACTTTGGTGGATACTGATTGACATTGACATGGGAATTTTTTTTTTTTAATTGTTTAATGGAGCAATTTGGCTGAGAGTAAATGAACAACTCTGCGCTTGGTTGATTCTGTTTGCATGTGAAACATTTCCATAGAAAACATTTATGCGAGGATGTGGCAGCAAGCAGAAAAGGTCAAGACTTGGAGGTAATGAGGAGGTGAGAGAAGGCTGAGATGGGAGGAGACTGGAAAACTACACTACACTACAAACTACACTACAAACTACACTACAAACTACACTACAAACTACACTACAAACTACACTACAAACTACGCAGACTAAAGAAGTGTGAGGTGTCTCAGATAAATACTGAGTGATGCTTCTCCCTTTGCAACTGATCCAGTAAGTGTTGTTTTTTTCTCTGCATCTCCTGTCCATGAGGATGGTATGTGGAATCTGGGATACATAATGTATGTGCAGTGTATGATCTTTTTGATCACTGGTTCTCAAGGGCTGCAGCTGTTCCCTATTTCCCTCCTACCTTTCTTGATCACAGCAGGATGTCCCTTGCACTTTTCAGGTCACTGCTTATGTCTTTGCTGAGGGTGATGATACAGAGGTACCTGCCTGCTCAGATGGGACAAATTCCTCACTTGCTGGAGCATTGTTTCTGGTTTTCTTTTTCACATGCATTTAAAATAGATCTGACTCACTTTGGTACCAGGAAGCTTCCTATCTGGTGACTAACTCCAGTTGTTGGGACTGTGAGATACCACTTTTGATGAATTGGTGTAACCTCTGTGCTGTTAAAGAAAATGCCAGTCAAAGGAACTGCATTCCTAAGGTGGGGAATGGAGATGGTGATCCAGACCACCTATGGCAGATGGTGCTGTGAATTAGAGAAGCCTCTTTCTGTTTATTTACAGAGGCAGAGCAAGAAGAGTATTTTCCATAACGTACAGCTGACTTTGCAGAAGTCTAACTTAAATTTTGTTCAGAAAAAGTCATTCTCTTATGGGAAGTCAAATAACTTTAAGCACTCAGCTACCAATGAAGAGTTCCTTGAGGAACATCCAGAAGAAACTAGATCTTAGGTAAGGTTTGTGAGTATTGCAGGGAGGTCTGGTGGGCAAGTGCCATGTACAGATGGCCTGAAAAGTATCCAGCAAGAGCCATCCTTCCAGGCTCTACAAATACATCATGCTCAAAGGATTGCAGAGGTCTTGAGTGTCATGGAACAAAACAGGTTTGGTGATCCACTCTGCAGGCTGCAACCTCAAATGACAGGTGTTGAAATAGAGAAGTGCGTGATTCCTTCTAGACATACTCTACAGAATCTATCAAGGAAGCTGGATAAACTGTGTATTTTTGGGCAGAGTTTAGTGAGCAAATGAGGATCAAGTAGGAGGCTGTTTTGTCAAGGAAAAAGAATGATGCATTTTGATTAGAAATGTTTCCTGCTTGCTGGGTTTTCTGTAGATACCTAGTTTTCACTCCAGTCCTATCTCCAGTTCCACTTTATTTCTTCTTGCATAAACAACATACAATTCACCCTATCTTATGCTCCTGAAGCATGAGATCTGTAGGGCCTGCTATGGGAAAGATTTAGTTATCTAAACGTAGCTGTCTGGTCCTTATGGTATGTGAGCCTTCTGCACAAAGCCTGCACATACCGTATGGGACCTGCAGGAGTCCTTCTGTGTCCTGAAGCAACACCTGGAGGCCAGACTGGAGACTCGAGATATCTCCAGTTAGCACTGTTGCTCAAATGTGTGTGAGCACTAGAACGATGCCCTGAGAGAAAACCCACAGCCCAGTCATCTGAACAGGAAGAGACAAGTACCTCCTGAGGATGAATTATCCTGTTGGCCTTTGCTGCAAGGGAGAAGCTGTGCTGCTTACCAGCACAGCAAAAACCCTTTGCTGGAGAGATGGGTATTTTAAGTAGCCAGGAGGAGAATTGGAATTAGGAGGCCAAGGCATCACCTCACAAACACCAAAGGCTTTGAGCAATGATTACATTAGTTTGCTTTGCTCGCTCAGAGCTGCTTAGCCTTCCCAAAAACCATCGGAGGAAGACAGCTAGACCTTGTTGTATTTTTTTTTCCTTTCTCTTTTTATTCACTTACGTGAAAATGAATGGTGACAGCTGCTGTATCATTGTTAAGGCTGGGATCACCTCCTGCTATGCTTCCTGTTTGCACAGGAGTGGCGAAGGAGCTGATATTTGTGGCAAATAAATTACTTGCCAAGAACCTGATTGCACATCAGGTTGGTTAGCCTTTGATGTTTAGTCTTGAACAGATTCAGAGCTGGGAAAAATCTCTGAAGCACTTGATGAAGTGAGGAAAGTGATTTTTTTGTTTGTTTGGTTTTGGTTTTGTTTTGTTTTGTAGTGGTGTGATGCAAGTATTGAAGCTGGAATGAAGGAATTACAACTCTTCAGCTTTTTAGAGTAAAATGTTTCATTTCAGATTCTGCGTCTTGTTGCTTTCAGGGTTAGGTGCCGTTGTCTCTCAGGGCAACTTTTACGTGCTAAACCTGCTAAATTTCTGTGGTTGGTAAGAGAACTGGCCCTCTGTTGCAAAAAGAAAAATACACCCCCCCCCAGGAAAAAAAAAAAAAAAAAATTACTTTCCCTTACCAGCAAGTAATTTTTCTGTGCTATCTGCTGTCTCTGATAACAGAGCTCTGCCTGTGAAAATAGCAGTACAAGGCTCCCAAGGGATGTACATGAAGCACTGATAGCACGGCACCAGCCTCCTCCACAGTCTTTGGGTGTGCTTTGTTTTGATTTTTAGCCAGGAGAGTTGGAAATGTCTGTGAGATTGTTGAAGGCAGAAAGGAACAGAGCAGTGGCTTTGAGCAGGACAGTGAATTTCATCAAACAGTGAACTCAGGAGACAGTCTACTGCCCCAGACAGGCCAAAATAAATAAATAAATAAATAAATAAAGCACTGGAGAAACAGGATAACCTTCTGGAGGAAAACAAGCATGGAAAATGGATACAAGGAAATAAATGCATAAGCATCTGGGAAAAAAAAAAAAAAAAAAAAAAAAAAGGACAGTGAAATCTACCCACACAATTCACAGGCAGAATCCTCCTCCTCCCTGGGCTGCTCCACTCTCTACTCACAGGTGGGATGTCCTGGTACTACAGGCAGCAGGGACACGTTGTCTTTGTGACACAGCACAGCTCATGAGCAGGGAGCTGCGGAAGTAGAGGACTGGCAGACAGCTCCTAGGCTGAACTGTGCTATGCATGAAAAGCGTTTTGCATGAGCAGCTCGTATTTTTCTGCATAACAAACAGATCAGTAAACAAAAAGGCAGTTTGCCCACAGTCTGTTAACAGCTAGCACAACTAAGGCTAAGGTTTGCCAGAGAGTTTGCTTGCAATGAATAATTCAACCAGTCCTGCTACCCTTAAATTTAGGTAATAATGCTGCAGTCAAAGGCTTTCTGAGTTAGGCAGCTAATGCTATTGTGGCCTTGTCTCTGTGTTTGGCCTGGGGCCTTTGCTATTTTACAGGTGACTCTGACCTTGTGTGACAGCATCGTGGCAAACTGATCCCCATTTACCTGGCATATCAGGAACAAATTTTGTGTCAATACCAAACTTGTAAAGTAGCCAATATTATTCTAGAGGAGACTGAAAATAGAGCTGGGGGTGAGGGGTGAGGTGCTGGCTTCAGGCTGCCACCTGAGACACCTTCCCAAAGTTCAGCATGACAGCATGCTTTTTTTTTTTTTTTTTTCCCCATCAGCATCTTACTATTGGTAGTGGTTTTCATTCAGGGTCCCTGGAGAGCTTGGTTGGCAGCCAGTTCTTGGACTCTGAATTCTATAGATGTTTCTGCGAGTAACGTCTCCCCCTCTGCCTTTTCTGTTGGCTGCAGGACACTCTCTCTCCACAGAGCTGTAGGTTTCATTCCAGTTCGTCTCAACCACAGTAGAATCATAGAATCATAGAAACAGGGGATTGGAAAGGACCTACAAGATCACGTACTCCAACTGTCCTCCTATCACCCATACTCCCCACTAGGCTACGAAATTATATGTCGTAGCACCTCATCCAGCTGTTTCTTGAACAGTGTGAGGGACAGTGACTCCACCACATCTGTGGGCAGGCCGTTCCAGTGCCTGACCACTCTGAGAGAAAAAGTTTTTTTCCTGATATCTAATCCAAATCTCCCCAGGCCCAACTTGTGGCCATTTCCTCAAGTCCTATCACTAGTTATCTGGGAGAAGAGGCTGACCCCCTCCTCATCACAACCTCTCCTCAGGTACCTGTAGAGAGCAACGAGGTCTCCCCTGAGCCTCCTCCAGACTAAACACCCTCAGCTCCCTCAGCCGCTCCTCACAGGACTTGTGCTCCAGGCCCTTCACCAGCTTCATAGTCCTGCTCTGGACAAGCCCCATGGCTTCGCTCTACTTCCTGTAGTGAGGGGCCCAAAGCTGAACACAGTGCTCGAGGTGCGGCCTCACCAGAGCAGAGTACAGGGGGATGATCACCTCCCTGCTCCTGCTGGCTGCACTATTCCTGACACAAGCCAGGATGATGTTGGCCTTCTTGGCCACCTGGGCACACTACCGGCTCATGTTCAGGTGAGCACTGATCAACACTCCCAGGTCCCTTTCCTCTTCACAATCTTCTAGCCACTCTGCCCCAAGCCTGTAGCGCTGTATGGGGTTGTTAAGGCCGAAGTGCAGGACCAAGCACTTGGTCTTGTTGAACCTCATCCCATTCACCTCAGCCCAGCAGTCCAGCCTACCCAGATCCTTCTGAAGGGCCACCCTACCCTCAGGCAGATCGACACTACCTCCCAACTTGGTGTTGTCTGCAAAGTTACTGAGGGTGCACTCAATTCCCTCATCTAAATAATCAATAAAAGTATTAAGCAAGATAGGCCACAGTACTGAACCCTAGGGGACACCACTTGGACGCCAGTTGGACTTCTGAATAGATAACATGCAAATACAATTCTAGCCAAAACTTAGCACCCAGATGCATCTTTGCTACTGACTAAACCCTGTGTGGAGGCCGCAATCCTAGGGGTCCATGGCCTCGCAGAATAGCTTCACCTCTAAGTACATTCTAGATGGTGCTCATCTGGCTTCACTCCATTTTTTGGATGAGCCAAAATTATCCTTGATATTATAGAGATTTGTGTCTTTAGTCCTCAGCTTGCACCCTGGTTATGGGAGCAGGGAAATGATTGGTACTTCTGCCTGATGTCTGTAAGGTTGTATCAGGAGCACTGTGTCCGTTTTGGGGACCTCCATAAGGAAGATGTCAAAAAACAGGAGTGAGGGCTGAGCAGATATTATATGTAAATAGGCCCCCAAAATAATAAAGTGTCAGGAAAAAGAACCAACCACTCCTCAGCAGGAAGGTGGGAACAGTCCTTGGACTGGTTGATTTCTGTACATATGATGGACAGAGACATACCTTTCTCTTGAGCCATGACTGTAGGAGAGAGGAAGGGTGTGGGGAAATTTTTACTCAAGGTGCTTATGAGATCTTGACACCTGGGAAAATGTCACATTAGGCAGGCAGAGTCTGAATATGCTCTGAGAGAGGCAAAAACTGAGGAAAGGGTCAAAGCACTGAACTTAACACTTTTGCTTGGTGTCTGTATCCAGACCCCTATTTAGGGGTGCAAGGTGATCCCGAGTTCCGTTACCAGGGCCACGCACACAGTCAGAGATGAGAATGACAAACATTTCCCAAGCAAACCCAGTTGGAAGCCAGTTCTGGAAATAAATAAATAAACACAGGAGGGTGTGCACAGCCATAAGTACTACCTCATGAGATGCTCATGTCGGTTTTAACTTTCAGCTATTCCTGAGGCTCCTAAAACAAAAGCAAAAAAGCACCATAGTTGTTTTCCCCAAGATGTGTTTGTTGTTGTTGTTGTTGTTGTTTTTGTTTGTTTTGTTTTGTTTTGTTTTGTTTTGTTTTAGCCCTAGGTTCTTTTCTAAACTTGCCAGTGTTTGGTGTAACCACTCTCAATCTGTCTGGGTACTACTGAGACAGTGAATTATTGATTTATTCTTCTATAGAAAGATTTTTGTTCCCTAGCCAGAAAAATATAAGAAGGTACCAAAGTAGGGTTTATTCAACATGTTATTCCAATTTTCAGGTATTTGCAGTTCCCTGATATGTACTAGTTTTGCAGAGACACTGTGTTTTATATTGTTTACTTTATAAGAATCAGCTGAGGATAGATTTCCACATTGTGCATGCTCAAACAAGAGTCCCCTGTTCTTTGCTGTTTGTATTTTACAATGACCTTTCTCAAGATGAGACCCTCCATCATGTAGAGAACATTTTCAGATGTTCTTTTTTCCAGCTCGGACTGGAACAAACTGTTGACCAGGTAAGTTTAGACAACTTCATGTGGAGTAACAAGCACAGTTAGCAGTGGAGGATGAAAAATGTTAATATCTCCACAGCTGAGCACTGTAATGTTCAGAAAATAGGTTCCAATGGACACTTACACGTCTGCAGGCATTTTCATAATGATTATCCTTCACTTAAGTCAGCTGCATTAATTAATACATGCGCTGCTGGAAGCACACCTAGTTCAAGGATTGTGCTTAACAGAAAATAACCAAGAAGGAAGCTTTGAGTTTCAATGTTGTTGAGAAATTCAGGGCCAGTCTCTTCTGTGTTTGAAGAGGAAAGACAGAAATTCTTTTCTTTGTGTTGCCACACAACACAAGGCTTTAAGGCTGTATATATTTCTGAACACTTCTGAGAGCCTTTTTTCTTCTTGGGAAGGCCTTCCAGTTCCTGGTGATTTGCTCCTGTTCTGGGTTCTGTTTTACATGGTTTGTCTGGAGCCAAGTAGCTGACTCGAAGATGATCTGTACTTTGCTTGTCCTCCCAGCAACATAGAAGGGGTCTTCAGGTAGACAAAAGACAGTGAGGCCACTTTGCTTAATTGTCAAGAGTTGAGAGTGGAGAGCACCTGTTCTGCCAGAGGCAAGTCACTGGCCTTATACCTTGGGCATACCATCATCTGCATGTGTAGCTGATTCTGCAGGGTCTCATGTTGTGATAGAATCTACGGGAAACAGATGAGATGTATGATCTTAGTGCCTTACAGTGGACCAAAGCAGGTCTACAACAGCCTCACTGTATCCCATATTGGTATGAATATGGGATACCTGTTGCTACCTGGTGTTCACCTACAGTCACTGTGGGGCTGTGGCAGTAGGTCACATCATCTCAGACTTGGCACTGGGACCTGAAGAACCTGCTTCCTCCTCTGCCTCTGTCCTGGAAATGAGCTCAAAACTGCTGGGATGGACTGCCTGGCCAAGTGGCATGGAGCAACATGAATGGCCTAGATCTCTCTACCTCCAGCCTGGCTTGTCCACTCTCAGGGGCCATAGTGATAGGGAAGCTCTTATCATCAGTGGTCCTGCACCATCAGGTGGACTGTGAAGTCCAGAGAGGAGGACTCTCTGTATTGGCATGCTTAGCCTCACTTTCTTTGTTGGAGAAGTTGCAACGGGTGTTTTCTGCTACAGCAGACTGAATGCCTACTGCACCAGTTTCCCCCTTCCTGCAGACTTCTGACCTTCATCAGAGCTCTGTTTCACTGAGTTGGTTCTGACTGATGGATAGTCTACAGATGACTTATTCATCTGTCTTGATCTGGTCATACAGTATCAGAGGCCAAGAAACTGCTCAGACCTGATGTCCCTGTGCTTCTGGAGGGAGAAGGGAAAGACAGCTATGTACAAGTGGCCATCCTGCATACTTCTATTTTCTGTTGGTTGGTTGTGTAATTATAAATGCATCAGAGCCACTGCTTCTGCAGAAGCAGACACTGTAATTTTTCTCATGAATTTTGCAAGTGCTGGCTCTGTTCCCATGTTTGCATACTTCTCTCTCTCCTAAAATGCACATAAGCCAAACATACAAAGACCCAATCAAACACTGCTGGCTTTTGCTCTTTTGCATGGCGAAGATATTTTTGAAAGGAAATGTAGTATGCACATCAAAAAAAAATTAAAAAAAAAAAATGTCAGGACCTCAGCTAACTTGTTACCAGTCCCCTCGACCCCCCGGGGGGGGGGGTTGAATAATTAAAAAGCATTCATCTCCTTTGGCAGGTACCAGCTAAGGAAGTGAATCCTTTGAACTGCAAAGGGTTCCTTTTGCAGTAATTTTTACCTCTCCTGAGGTCACTGGGTTTCTTAACTTGTTTTACAGTCTTTTGGTATACACAACTCGTGGCAACACTGTTTTGAGTAGCAACTGTTCCTATGGTTTTCACTCGGATGAACTCAGAAACATCCTATTTTTAAACAGCATTTTGAAATGTAGGGAGCGGGGGGAGTGGAATCACACAAGGTTTAATTCCCTATATGGAAGATAGTGAGGTTCTGGCTCCAGACCTGGTCTGTCAGATGACTTCACGGGAAATCTGCATGTCTGGAAACCTTGCCAACAGGCTTAAAACCTGGTGATCATAACCAAAATGTCCACCGTGGCCTTAATATCTTGTGCGTGCTTTTGCTTCACAGCATTCTTCTGCAGTCACATTCAAGTCCATCAGTGTGGGCTAGGCTAGGTGCTGGTTTCTCCATCCTGTTTATGTCTCACTGAAAGAACAAATGCAGAGAAGCAGTGCTGGGCCTTAGAGCTTTGTAGGACTGATCTTTCTGTCACATACCTGCTCCTCAGTAGCCTTGAGCAGGTGCCCAAATTTCCTTCTTCTCTGTCATTGGTTTCTCTATTGTTCTGTTGGCATTCAGCCACTGAAGCCATTCACACAAAAGGCTGCACTGCCTGTTTCCCTTTCCAGACCCCTTGATCTTCTAACTACTTTTTTCATCCCAAAATCCTTTGACGTCCTCTGGGATAGCTCAGAGGGGTTGCTGACCTCAGAGGGTTGCCAGTTTGTCAACTCCTTTCGGTGTTGGGCTTTTGCTGTCTGTAGGAACATTGGCTCCTCTGCACCAAGGTCCAGCTGCACGTATCCGTTCGTGCCTTCAGAGGCTGCATTCTCAATCTCATGACCTTGCTTAAGAGAGATGCCATTTCTTCCTCACCTCGTGGGAGACGTTGCTGTCCCTGCCTTTCTAGGTTTCCCTGGTACCACCTCAGTTCCTTGGCCTGCCTTCTCTCTCAGCGTGGCCTTCATACTCCATTGTTACATAGGGACATGAAATTAAAAGGTTTTCTCCCTAAATACAAAAGTAAATAACCAGTCCCAGGCCCTGCAAAAGCTGGCAGTCGGACAGGGTGGTGGTAGTACCAAATAGCCTATGCATTAAAGCTTGGGTATGTGGCCTGCCTCACCTCTGGGGCCAGGCCTCCCTGTGCTGTACTGGCTGCGCACAGCCATGGGCTCTCCCAGAGCAGGAGCCGAAACAGTTTAATCCAAATGAAGGACAGAGGGGCTGGCTGCCAGCACGCGTGGTGATGGCTGCTGGGTGGCAAGCAGGGTGGAGGTTGCCTGGTGTGAGGGCTCCTGGTGTGGCCCTTCTGTAGGGTGGGCCTCTATTCTGAGTGTGTGCTATGCCAGAGGCCAGGAGGGCTGCCATGGCCCCTGGTGTCTCTTCAGAGCCTGCAGACATGTAGTCCCGTCTGCTCCTCATCCACCCACAGAGCCCTAGGGTGTTGTGTTAGCTTAGCACTGTACTTCTCTGTCTTAGAGTCACTACCAGCTTGTAGGTTTATCATCTCCCAGTCTCAACACTGATCACTGAATAACTTCTTTGGATCTGTCCTCACCATGGTGTGAATTGGAGTTAGTTACCTCCACACAAGGCAATGATTTCAGTGCTTCAATAGCAACACTACCCTGGCATTGCCAAAGGCAGAGTGGCTGCTGCAGGCAACCTGTATCTTTGATGGACTCTGTTCATGTTATCTCAGAGGAAGGAATAACAGGCACGTGTACTCCTTAGCCCATGCAAGAGAGTATGAAGGAGAGCTGTCTTCTCTCCATCTCTTCCTGGGAGAAACCAAGGAAATGTGGGATTCACACCAATGGGGAGGACAGATACCCTGCACGTTCTTGACTGTCCCTGTTGGAAGGGTTAACAGCAGAGGAAAGGCTCTTACAACAACTGGAGAAAATATGACTGCTCTAAACAGAGAAAATGTTTCGAGCCAATACATGGTAATAACCCTGTCCCGAGTTAGCAATGAGCAGCCGGCTCAGAGCCCAGCAGAGAGCCTTTCCAGACAGCATGGCTCAAACCTCACTGGGATTTTAAGGTCTCCGTGGCCTGCGTCCAACTCTGAAGTCCAACTCTGCCAATGCTGTGAGTCAAGGAAGCCTGACTCCAGTGCAGTATAGTTGTTGTTTTCTGTACCAAGCCTTCTTTTTTGTTAAAAGCCTCCTTGAAGAGCAAACAGAAGGCCTAAATCAAGTGCTTGGGTTTCAGCGGGGTGAAAACCATAGCTGTGTCTTCTACTGGCAACATTCCCTGCAGGCACTCAGACCTCCTTCATGGTAAATTCAAACACCGTGTTGGAAGTGATTTGCTTGTGCCAAGAAAACCAGAGTTTTCATTTGTTCCTTACCTCAAAACAGTATGGAAAGTAAAAGTGAAAGTGAGTCAAGGTCCAGACATCTGGAGAAATAGCTGCATTACAAAATTTCACTGGAGTGATTGGCCATTTGTGATCGTAACGTTCTCAGGAATACGGTTTGATTTTTGAGTGGTCTTATGTGGAGCCAGGAGCTGGACACAATGATTTTTGTGGGTCCCTTCCAACTTAGGATATTTTATGATTCTATGATCTTAGAAGGTGTTCTTAACCTATCCTGGAAGAAACTTTGACAGAACTTTATACCTGTCTTTAGGGGTGTTTCCCATGGCCCTTCTGATTGGTGTTGCATATGCTTTACTAAATTATTTCCACAGGAACAAGGTATGGCTTGGCTAAACAACAAGGTTATTTTGCAGTTTTGTGACCGATCTGGCTGGGAGCTGTTGGCCAGCTTCTGGTCAGGGCGTAACACACATTTTTCTCCTCCTTTCCTTAGGGGAATACATGGGTCAGAGCTGCTTGCTGTGTGGATGAGAAATGTGCATCCTGCCTCGGTTTGAGGTTCCTCCCCTGTCTTTGGCAGGGGAGTAAGCTCTCACTAGTTCCTTGTTCTCCTCTAATTTGGAGCACTATGGTGGAGCAGGATGACCGTGGTGGTCCAGGGGGATCCTGCTGTTAGGTCCTCAGATCTGTGAGGGCATGTGACACAAATGAACCGGCGCCCCCCCCCCGTGTTTTCCTTCAGACTGGGAAGTCTCAGTCTCCCATCGTCCCCATTCAGTGTTGCTGGGACATCATCACCTGCATTTCTGGCCTTTGGGCTCTGCATCCTTCTCTAGGTTCCTCTCTCTTCCTCCTCCAGCCCAACTGCAGACCCACTCTCTTACCAGCTACTTTCCTGGTGGTTGGGTATTGGAAGTGGCAGGAGGGGCAAGCAAAGCCACTGACAAGGAACAGCATTGGGTTTATCTACCTTTCCATGTCAGCCTTCTCACCGAGGCTGCCTTTCCTGACACTCCATATGGCTTTTAGGCCCTCCCAGATCATTGGCCTGTCTCTTCCCATCTCCTTTTGATAAAGGGAGATGTATTTAGCTGTGCCCTTGGGTGTCTGCCCTGCGTGGAGTATCTTGTCTCAGCAGTGAGCATATGGAGTGACGTTTGGTGGTCTCACGCTTGAGGTTGGTCTCACTCTAATGAGAGGATTTGGTTCTTCACGTGCAACTGGGGCTCTTGCCAGTCTCTGCTCACAGAGGCCTGGTGGTCATGGGGAAGGAGTTACTCTGGGAACTGGCCTGGTAGATGGTTCCCATGCAGGCAGTTTGGCTTTCCCAGGGGGCTACCCCATGGGAGGTGAGAGGCTGGCCTCAAGAGCTGTTCTCGGGTAGGTTAGTGTCCAGGAGGCACAGCAGGCTCTGTAGGCTAATGGATTTGGTCTTGAAAGCAACCTGGCCACTGCTCTCGTTTAACTGTGTCAGGCTCTGCTCTTTAACTGTACTCCCAACACTTCCTCAAGGAGGTGAAACTAGAGCAGCATCTTCCTCCCATTCCTGGTCATAAAGAAACCTGGGAAGGTTCTTTTTTTTTTTTTTTTTTTTTTTTTTTTTTTTTTTTTTTT
>CM021768.1:32250317-32283446 GCA_011076525.1 Nettapus auritus | reverse complement strand
TTTTTTTTTTTTTTTTTTTTTTTTTTTTTTTTTTTTTTTTTTTAAATACTATGAAATAATTTAATTTCCTAGTAAAAAAGTGAAATAAAGAGATCTGCTTTTGTTGCTGTAAGCTAGAAGCCAGTTGTGGTTTATAGAAGAGAAAATACTGCTGAGTAGGAACACGCCATTGTCTCTGCGTGGTGCTGGCAGGAAAGGGAGACACTCAGACTCCGTGGAGGAATGGTCTGTGCTCAGTACAGTATCACTGGAGGTCAGTGAGGTCATAGCAGATTGGATCCCTCAGAAAGATGGCCTGTGGTCTGTATGCCGCAGGGCAGTATATAAATATGGGTTGTATAAAGGGGAGTTTCAGACAGCTCATCTCAGTGGCAAGTGCAGACCCCATTGTAGCTCAAGCAATAACTTTCCATGATTTTTAGCCTGGCATGAAATAACAACCCAAATTGTTGTGCTAAAAAATACTAGGAAGGTGGCCAGAAAACAAAGCAAGGAAAATTCTTGAGGTGCTACAAATAAATGCAGTATATTCAGGGGGAAAAATATCTGCATTGGCAGTCCTGGGGATGGAGGGACTTCCACGGCACTGAGCAGCTGCAGGGGCTGGGCAGGCACATTCCCAGCATAATGTCTGTGATCACCGGGGATAGGATTCACATGTCAGAGAGGCAAGCACAGCTTGCTGTCTGATGGATTTACAGCCCACTTTGGCTGGACACAGAGCCTCTGTATGCTCCTGTATCACCCTCAGCACTGCCACATGAGAGCTGCCAATGGGTTGTTTTGGTTAGCAATGGCCAAGGGAGAGCTAAAGACTATTTTAGACTGTTTCTAGGCATGGCAGCTCAGCTGAGTGAGGATTAAGGGTGCTATCGTGGTGTCCTTCACAGTGGTAGGGATGGGCACAGGACAGAGTGAATGTCGTTGGTAAATGGGAGAAGCACTCCTGGGGTGTTTCCCAAGAACATCACAAAGCACCACGATATTCAGTGTAAAGGTTGAGTAGCTGCAGGTCCACAAGAGTGAGGGTTGCATTTACCTCCCCACTCAGGCACATACCAGAGGCTGGCCTCACCGAGAGGCCCTATGACACGTCCTTGGTGTGGCCTGCAGGTTATGTCTCGCCTGTTATTAATAGCCCCGTCTTGATGTCTCTCCACGATACTCTTGCAAACGTTTTTTTTTTTTTTTTTTTTTTTTCCTTCTTCTTTGAGCCAATTATCTGGCAAGAAGCCAGACCCTTGTGCAGCATAGCTGTCACGTCTCTCACGTCACAGCACGGCTTGCTACTCAGCCTGCACCGGCAGCAAGAGCATCCAGCTGCCCAGGTACCACTTGGACGTGAGAAATCTTAGGAGCAATTTGGGGCACGGATCAGCCCCTGATAGAAGTGAGGTGTGACGGGTTCCTCTACCAGCAGTGGGTTTCCAGAGGGAAAGTGAGGCAGCGGACAGGAGGCTGGGAGGGCGATGGGGCCCTTGAAAAGTCTTGTCTTTCTCAACCCCATGAATTACTCTCCATCTTAGTGTCCTCTCAACATTCAATTTCTTTTCCAGCATGTGCATTTTCAGTGCCAAACCATATCAAAAAACAACACAGCAAATGCACACCCTTTCTGCCTCCCTTTCAATTCGTCCCTTTCCAAAAGACAGGGAGCAGTGACCTTCACTCCCTTGTCCATCTTTTCATGGAAGGGTGGTAGTGCACGTGTTAAGCGTGTCGATTTGAAAATGTAAATAATGTTCAGGTGGGGGCTGGGGGGAAATTATAGAATCTAGGTCAGACAAAGGCAACTGAACTTGCCCTTGAAAGCAGGTGATTATTTCCAGGCTCCCCATGATAAGGCTCTGGGTGGAATGCTGTTAATAATTCACAGCATGGACATTTAAGAGTGGGATCAGGTTACATTAGAAAGTCAGGTGCTGCTGGCTTTTTGTTGCTGCGCTAATGGACTTTGACTCCGGCACAAACTGTGCAGTGTCTTGTCAAATGCCATGGGCCAGAAATGGTTGTGGCTGGCTCTTCTTTCTTCCGGGTGGATTTGCTGAAAACCCACTGTCGTTTTAGGAGAGAGAGACCCTGTCGTTAACCCATGCTAGTTGGGAATGTTACCGTCCTACAGATTAGGTAATTCTGCTGGCATTGCCATGCCTGGTTTTTTACAAGGTGCTGTAGACAACATGTAAGACCTACAAGGGAGATGGGGAGTTGGGTACCAAAAGGCAACTGTGGGTTAAAAATCAACTACATATTGAAAGTCAGTGGGGAGACCAGACTCGTACTGCTCAGTTTAGAGAACATCTTCCTGCTATGCTAGCAGGTGGAGATCTGGATCGCCAATTTTTGTCTGCTAATCGGTGTGAGGTGGGTCAGAACCTGTGCTGGGCTCTGAAGCTCAAGCTTGTCATTTCTTTCTCACCTCTTGCCTGTATTACCAAACTTCCCAGCTACAGCCAGGCCATGCGCTGCCAATTATACCCTTTTTGCTGCATCTTCAGGTGCTGTGGTTCGCATGTGCACAACTGATCGGTAATTAGAAAATTACCCAGAATAAAACACCTGCTCCCTCTGCTAGACTGGTTCTTCTTGCGTTCCGAGGAGTAACAACCAATAAAGCCATATGAGAGCTACTGACATCCGAAGATCTGACTTGCATCTTGCACAGGGAACAAATGTCATGTGTAAACACGTGTTTCACAAAGTCATTTCTCAGCGCAGAGATTTAACTTGAAACTGCTTTAACTTCCAACCAGCAGAAAAGCAATCTAGAATTAGGGAAGAGGAAGGGAACCAAAAGGGAGGCTGTGGAATGGAAGTAAAATTGCTTCTCAAAATTCACGTTGCTTTGAAGCACAAACAGCAGGATAATATATGTGTTGACACTGCAGAAAACAGCGTGATTAACTTATGTTGTGGGGGCTGGAGTTTGTATCGCTGCCTGAAGTTATTGGGAAGAGGCAGGCACTCAGTAAATCTACTTCAGGTAACACATCACCGTGAGGTCAGTGATTCTGATGAGAGTGTAAGGAAGTCAAAAAAAGAGTTCTTCCTCAAAATGTTTTGTCCTGAGTGAGCTTCTGACCTCAAAGAGAGCCCCTCTCAAAAAATATGCTTTAACTTCAGTCGGTTTGGACTGGTGTTCAAAACCAGGTGGACAAACACACTTCCTCAGATACCGTCCTTCAACACAGGGAAGGCCAAAAGCAGGGAGGCCCCCGGGTCCACCTTGCCACAAGCAGTGCTGATATGTGAACGCCTGACTTGTGTGCTGCGGGTCTTTCCCTTGGCTCTTCCTCTTCTGTTTTCACGGAGACGATGCTGAGTTTGTTTTCCAGCACTGCAAAGGAGGAGTAATAATTTCCATGTAGGCCACCATGCCAAGAGTACGTGCTTCATGCTGGCTTACCGTGCTCATCTCTTCCGGGATTGCTCCAGGCTGGCTGAGCAGAATATGCTAAGAAAGCGATTCCAAGAAAATCACAGTCATCATCAGAGGAAGATGCCCACAAAACTATGTCCTGGCATCTTAACTGAAGCAAGGAGGCTTGCATGGCAGGTTAGCAATGCAGTGCTAAGAAGAGAACTGCAGCCTGGCCAAGTCCACAGCGCAAGGGACCAGGGGCAGTCAAACAATGCAGCTTTTTCTTGCTCCATGGTGTGGGTCTTGCGGCACCAAGCTGGGGAGAGCTCTGCAAGACACAATGGAGAAAATAATAGAAACTGCCCCAAGTCTGCTGAATAGGGAAATGCCATCCCAATCATTCAGAAAATAATTTAAAAAGAAAAAAAGAAAAAGAAAGAATGAGATGAGAAATTGGAAGTGCTTTCAAAGTAGCACAATGCCAAAGAAAGGCAGCCCAGAAAGGTCCCAGAGATCTTATTATAGCCTGCAATCAATGCTGCTCTTATCCGTGCTGCTAATGAACATACATGAGGCAAGCAGTTTTGCAGCTCCAGGGTTTCTTGCAGTAGAAATAACAGCTCGGTAATAACTAGCCGTCTTGCTTGATTAGGGCTCGCTCTGCCTTCTCCCAGTTTCCCAGCCTTTCATACGTGCCCTCGGGAGAAGTGGGAGCTGTAGCCAGGGCTGTTGAGTATGGGGTAACCAGCCAAAGCACCACTGAGGCTCCGGCACAAATGCATGTAGTTCCATTAATGGCACGCAGAGAGACAGGCAACGAGGGACAGGCCTCCCACGAGCTGGGAAGTGCTAGCTCTCAGGATGTGAACGAACCCATATTTCCCAGAAACTGCACAGTGGAAGGTCTTTCCTCACGGAAGAAAAAGTGATGCTCACCCTGCTTCTTCGGGGCATGAAGCACAGAGAACAGGGGCTGGCACCTCTCTGCTCTCGGATCAGCAGCTAAAGTGGATAGCAAAGTGTCTTCTGTTAAGAGCTACATGGTAATTCCAGGTGACTGCTTCTTCTGACCCGTAGAAAATAGGGCCTGTCTTATGGCTCTGGTCCAGTCAGCACCTGCCAAGCAGAAGGGAATGCTGCTGCCACAGAGGAGCTGTCTTTGCAGACAGATGGAGCGGGCCAGCAGCAGTTCTCTGGCATCTGCTCTTTCCAGCCTTCTCCTTTTTCTGAAGAAGAGAGCTTGGAGAGTCCCTCGGACCAGAGAAGGAACTGCTGTGCTGGGGATCTGCGCTTGAGCTCACTCCAGCTTCATTAAGCACATGCCTTTCAAAGGGCATTCTAGAAACATATGGCCTCAATTTTCACGTGGTTGGTGACATTTCTTCCCTGCATTGCCTGGAGAAAGCTGTTTGGGTGATTATTCATCCCCACAACTCAATAACTGCGCCAGTCTGGAGCGGTCTGGTTCCCCAGGGCTGCAGTTACAGCTTGATGTGCTAGGCCGTGGAGCGTCTCCACCTGTGAAGTGATCACTCCCTGCAATCGATGGGAACACTTGAGTTCTGGGTGTCTCCCTAGGCTTCATATTTAGCAATCTTCTTTATCTTGGGGTCTGCACTGCATCTGGGAACCCTCCTTGGTCACTGTTCAACCGTTCCCCTTGCTGGGTCATCCGTACCTTGCAAAATCCCGCTGCTGATGGAGGTTTGGATGGTTTTGAAGCTCCCAGTTGTTCTCAGTGCCCAGTCAGTGCAAGATACATAAAATTACACCTCCTTTCTTTTTTTTTTTTTTTTTTTTTTTTTTTTTTAACTTTATTATTATTATTATTATTATTTTTCCTTTTCTTTCCCTGTACGGCCATATCCCAACTTCTTCCTTCTTCATGTCATTAAGGAAACAAAGGCGATCCACTTGTGGAATTTGCAAAGGGAGACACAGCCAAGCACGAACACAAGCAGCAGAGCTGAAAAACAACACCAGACAAGCCAGCTTATGACCTCCGGTGCATTTCAGAAGAAAGGAGCCTTTCTTTGGTTTGGCTACAGCTGGAGTTGGGTGGTGCCTTATTTAGAGTAAGTTACGGGACTGGGTCACAAGTCTCTCTGCTCGCAGCCTCTCCTGCAAGGGTATTCTCTCAGGCAGGCAGACTGAGCATCAGAAATGCAAATCCCCTCAAGGTGGAGCTTCGGGGTCCTGCCAGATGGGTGCTTTTTCCAGACTGGTGCGGCTCTCATTTTGTTAGGAAGCTGAGCTGAGGCCTTCTTTCTCCTTGCTTTTCCTACCTGTGATGGGGGAAGCTGCCTCTCATCTCCAGTGGGGCTCTGTTGTAAGGAGCTGGCTGACACGACATGAATAACTGCATGTGCTGCATCAGATGGTCTTCATGTCCCCATTTCAGCAAAGGGACTACTGAGATGGAGAAATCCAGCAGCCACCGATCAGAGGGTCAGTCAGGGCTGACCTGCAGCCCATTCCCAGCCCCAGGAAAAGCATGGCTCAAGCTGACATTCAAGCTTAGGGATGTTCAAAGGATCGGCACCTTCTGCAGTGTGGCTGTGCATCTGCAGTGTCTGGGCAGCCAAGCAGTGTTTTCACGAGACCCTCAGAGACCTTCTTTCCTTGCTAACATGTCGCTCTGCCTTCAGAGGGCCGTTTCTCTGTTTTCCTTCGTTTCCTATAGGCAGAAATACCGCTCAGAAGACAACTTGCTTGAACAAAAGCTGTGTTTCCTTTCAGTAATACCAGAACTAAAAAAGGGAAAAAACGATTAAAATGCTCAGTCCTCCTGGTATCAACCCCCACTAAGTGCCCCCCTGCTGTCTTTGTGGCTCGCTGTTTACCAGCGCTGGGCTGCTATAGCAGGACATTTAGAAGCACCAGAGGATTTGCGTGCAGAGTCATTCGTTGTCTAAGAAATCTTGTTGACTTAAAAGTTAGTACATGCCTGCTAAATTGCCTGCACGGCTATAAAGCATTCAAGTGAGAATTGTTTGGGTCTCTGGAGCGAAGTTCTCCTGAAGAAGCTGCCTCGGAGGAGTGGCGGGTTCAACAGATTTATTTATTTTTAGCTTGCCTCCTGATGGGAGTTAACTGCTCGGGGATGGCTTCATGGAGAAAGCAGTGCTGCGCTGTGGCAGTCCTCAGCCCAGGAGGGACACCTGTTTCAACCTTGTCCAACACCTACCTCAGTGACCGAGCGAGGGATGGAAGGTGCCACTCATTGTCCTTGTCACCACATCACCTGGAGCTACGCTGATGGTACTTGCAACACCATCAAAGAGACGTTCAGCTGAGTTCATGGAGGAAGAAACACTGCGCTTTTGACAGCCGCCCAGAAGCCAATTAGTCACAGCAAGTAGAGAAATGCAGAACCAACACCTGCCAGGTGTCCACGGGAACACTGTGGGAAGAGGGAATGGTCATAAAACCCTGAGTGGGGCTGGAGAGGGCTGTTATATTTCTTCCTATAAAAAAGGGCTGTCTCCATAGTACTGGAGTGTCACTGCACAAACACCGAGGAATAAAACTTCTGCTGGTAACGCTACTGCTTTGTTCTGCCAGGGACCATAAAGATGGCAAGCACAGCAGATCATGAGCTCCCTACTGATAGTTACTGAGTGCTAGGAAGGAAACCGAGGCCCAAGGAGACTGCTGTGAACGTGCTCACCAGCAAGGGGGTGTCGGGGGGTGTTGGTCAGTGCATGGCAGCTGTCTTCATCCTGCTTCAGCCCTGTGAAACCAAGGGCGCTGCTTTGCTCAGGTTGACCCTGATGGGTATCTTTGGAAGGTGAGTTGTCTTCAGCTTGACAGCAGGGTTTTCTAGCAATTGTATGGGGAACAGGGGTCTAACCTTTGCTGCGGGATGCCTTGGGAAATGGTAAGGACCTTGCTGTATTTTCTGTCTTGGAGCAGGCTATGGGGTAGTACTTTCCTGCTCTGAAATATTTTTGCTCTGTGGCCACTTGCCTTGTCCTTTCACATCCATATGTCCTGAATCTGGTGGGAGTCTGGAACAAAGAGGTGGTTTGACAAGACTGCAATGTTGCTCAGAGTCCCCTTGATTTGAGAGGACCATGTATTTTTCCCAGGAGAGCAGTGGAGGCCAGTGACAGGGCACAGTGGCGTCTCCATCACTGGGGTCATCAGCATCCACATGGATGAGGCTTTCAGCAACCTGAACAGTCTGTGAGCAGGAGACATCCCACATCAGAATTCATTAAACGTAAAGACTTCCCCATGGTCTCAAAAAGACCCCCACACCAGAAATAGCTGGGAGCTATGAACACACTTATAGAGATACCCTGAATATTTCACCATCTTCTTATGCTTTTTTGACCATATTTCTCATGGGCCTTTTCTCCTCTGTACTTTTCTCTATAGGTAAAAGACTACATAGCAGCAGCAGAGCAAAGAGATCTATGACTAATGCATCAGTGGAGGGCTTGTCTGTATCCCTGTTCTGGGAGTCCAAGCATTTAACTGCTCCTTGGTGAGTACTTGGACTTAACTGTACCAAAGGAACGTGCCAGCTGCAATTATTTCCCAACAAAGACACTCTTTTCCTTTTTTTAAAATGTCATGTAAATGTCAATAACAAGTCTATAAACACAGCTAACTGTCTGGCATGCTACCCCTCCAAGGGGGAGGACAGAGACAGGCTGGGCAGCTTCCCAGCATGGCAGAACCTTGCTGGCCAGAGCAGTCAGTCTGAAGCTCTATCAGAAAGCAGCATGGGCATAAATAGGTTTTACTGCAGTACTTTAAGAGCCAGCCAAATGTCCCAGTCAGAGCACGTCTGTGGAAACAACGGGATAGTTTGGGTGATCTACAGCCCAGCCCTGAGCTGCTGTCTTTCTGTGAAAGCTCTGTGCCGTGCCCAGGGGTGCAGGGTGGTCCTGAGAGTTGGGTCCTTAATGTGACCTCCATCACCGCTCACAAATGCCCTTCCCGTGACCAGACCACTTTTGGGCTTGGAAGACACTGTAAAACCAACATTATCCCTTGATGTGGAATGCTCGTTCTGAAAAGAGCGTCACAGTAAGTGAGGGAGAACAGAGGAGAGCAGCACTGATGCCTGGTGCACAGTTAGCAACAGAGCCTCAACTTCTGGTTAACTGGGTTCGCAGGCTAAGCTGAAACCTGACCTCGAGGATCTTCTTCAATACACAAACAGCCTCAAAAAGAGC
The DNA here is from genome assembly GCA_011076525.1 of Nettapus auritus. Lineage (NCBI taxonomy): Eukaryota > Metazoa > Chordata > Aves > Anseriformes > Anatidae > Nettapus > Nettapus auritus. The sequence continues at coordinate 32,274,896 of CM021768.1, read as the reverse complement.
TTTTTCAGACTGTCACCAGCCCTGAGGAGCAGCAAAGGCACTCATGCCCTTTGCTTGGACCTACTTTTAACAATCTTAAAAATTTTTGACCATGTTCTGCCAGGATGTGGTGCAGAGATCGCACGTCCTGCCGATGTCACTACATCCAGGCCCTGCAATGCAACATGCTGCAAATGGGGCTGCCCTGGTGGCAGTGGTTCAGCAGAGCTGCTCCCCTGTAGGACAGCATCCCTGGGCCAGGGGGATATATCTGCATATGTTTTCTCCATGTTTTAACAGCAAATGCACTATCACACCTGCCACCAAGGGCTTTATAAACGCAGCCGTGCCCGTGTCTGTGTTCTCTAGCAAACACCACCTGGACAAGAGCTCTTTTTTGACCTTTCTAACATCTCCTCACCTCCCCCAGACGTCAGCAGGGTTACCTCGGACTTCCTTATCTCTCAAGCAGAAACTGTCACGTGGGGTTTTCAGGCCACAAAACTTACAGGAAACGTCTGATTGTGGTCACCTCACTCCTAAGCCCGGGTTCACATTCAAATGTGAAAGCAGCACTGACATGAATCACTTGTGGACACACTGGGGCAGGGCAAAAATATTTTTAAGAGCTTTTTTTTTCTCCTGAAACCACGAAAAAAATAGATGGTCTTTTGAAAGGGAGACTCATGCTGTGTGCTTGATTAATAGGACAGTGCTAGTAAAAAATATTTAAAACTTGAGGCACTTTTGATGATGCTTTTGATGGTGAGATAAGCAACATGACCAGCAGGAAATAGTGTGCACTATCAGGGTGATGTCAAGGTCAAGGCAATGCTCGAGCCTGCGGCTTGCAGCCATCTTCCTGGGTGTATGCAGGTTTCTTAGTCCCCTGTAGCAGACAGCAGCTTTAAAAATTGATCAAGCATCTTGTGTCTCACCTTGTTAGCATTGGTTTTTGTGATGCAAAGACTGGGGGAGGAACCTGAGAAACTGAAAGCTTTACTTTACCCAGCTGCTGTAGAGAGCAAGGCACCCAGGAAAGATGGTTCCTCTTGTGAAAGCAGGAGGCTCCAAAACAGCCACAGACTACTTCTGTGCAGAGCAAGGGCTAAGCTCACTCTACAAGGCTTCGTGGCAAGTCAAGAAATACCATCTGCCAGCCCACACCAAGGTTGTGTTGTGCTTTGTTCCCTCCCCCTAGCTTTCTTTCTTACCTTATACATAAATGGCAGAGGCCACCCAGACCCACAGAGTTGATCGCTTAAAATTCAACACTTCCGTCACTAAGACCTGGTCAAACACAGGTGAAACCTGGCCCTGTTTAGCATTACACTAGTTGTTCCCTTTCTGCAGAGGGAAAATTTCCTGCCAGTGCAGGGTAACAGCGCACTGCAGTGACAACAGGCAGAACTAGTTTGGAGTTGAAGGGTCTACATCCCTTCTGATCTTGGTTTGAGAACAGAACCCAGCACAACACTCATCCTAGCATCCATCACACACCAGTAACCAGGTAGAGAAATCCTAGATCAGGACAGGTGGAGGGGGAAGGACTGAACTTCGTCAGAGGCTGACCTGAAATAAATGCAGAAAAACCTGAAAAGGCTGTTCCTGCTACTGCAAGCAGGGTAAAGAGCAGTTCAGGAACACACTGGTTAGTGGAGAAACTCCACAGCATATCTAAGATCATGTATCTAAGATACGAGGGAACCTCAAAACAGACTCAGATCTCTTACTGTTAGCCAGAACTGATATATTTGGGAGTGCAGTTTCCCTTCCAGGAGGGAATGAGCCTTTAGCAGCTGGGACATAACCTGCACTTGAGCTAGCAAAGCGGACTGCTGCCAGGAAGGAGCGTCATGTCACTGCACTGCCAGGCCTCCAGCCACTGCCCCTGCAAAAGCTTGGCTCCTCTCCTCTGCTGCAGAGCATTCTCTGGAAGCATTTGTGTTGGCAGGAGGGCTGCGTGAATAACCAAGCTCCTTCCTGCTTCAGGCAGCCGAGGCCATTGCGGACGTGTGCTCCTCCCTGCCAATGCTGCTTGCAGGAAGCTGGTCTCGTGTCCAAACCACCTCCCCAGCCCCATGGGGGGTATTTAAATAAGACAGCAAGGCACACAGCTAATGTTGTTTCACCTTTATTTCAACAATCAGATAAAAACAGAACCACGGTTTTTAAAGACTCATTACATTGCCATTATAAAGTGCATTTTCCACTTGAATGTTGTGTACAAAAATATCTTTTAAAAACAAACATGCACAAAACCCACAAGGCACTTCCAGGCATAGAGTGAGGAGAGCAACCCCTTACCTCTATGTTCACATTGGCAATGGAAAAAGGGAAGAGGGGAAAGGCCACAAGTAGTATTTTTGAACTACTATTGGTCAAATAGTCAGTTCCCAGCCTAGCTTTTACTTACGGTATTGCTCTTCTAGCTTATCTTCCATTCTATTCCCCAAGCACACCGCTTCCACAGCCTGAAAGCGCACAGGCCCCAAAGGAGATACCACCATCCGCAGCACCCAAACATACATGCCTTGTTTCAGCCCACAAACTGCGCTCTGTAGGCACGACAGCATGCCAGGAGAGCACGACTTCTCTACAGTGTCTTACAGCATTAACATCGTACACTTAAAAAAGAAACACATCAGCATCACTCAGACTTAAGTTTAAAAACAGGTTCAAGCCAAGCTAGGCAACAGTCCCTCCAAGAGACACCAGACACGGGCTAGAAGAGCTGACTCAGGAAGCTATTTGAAGAGAGGAACCAAACCTGACGAGCTCCAGGCTAGCAAGCAGATCTACCACCCGGAATGAGTGATCACAGTGATAACAGGCACTGATGTCAAGTTCTGAGAAGGCAGCAGTTGAAAGCTAGCTATTCTTCCTGCAAGCTCTTTTGTTCCTTCCCGCATCCGACAGTGACCATTGTATCCCTTCTAGGTTAGGGTCAAACAGCTGAAGTAATTTATGCAGTAGTCTCCAGAACTAAAAGCTAGGTTTAAAGAGTTAACAAGTTGTCTAGCCCACTCTCCAGCCAATCCGGAGGCTACTATAGACACCCCAAAGTCCTATAAAGCTTATACACTAGGAAAAGTAAGATTCCCTTGACCTCTATGTCTACTAACTATTCAGCACCCTCCCTTTGAGATGAGGGATTAAGTTTTTCTGCCCAACTAGTAACGCAAGAAGCTTTGTGAGGCTGTTAGCACCACACAGGCTGGCCACCTCATCTTATGGTGAGCACAGCACAAAGCTTGGGCATTCACGGGTTGAAATGGCAGCAGCTACTAGCGCACTGAGGGCAGTACAGCATGTTAATGTCCTTCCAGCACAGTCATAGCATCCCTGTGGGTGAGCCCCACCACTCCGTTAGCTACCAAGTAGTCCACGGAACGGAGTAACAAACCACTGCATCATAAAAAAGCAATATCACTTCCAAAGCCTGTTTTATCTCAAGCCTTCGCTGAGACCACACGTGCCACCATGTTCTCAGTCAAGGCACTTGCACCACAGCAGGCACATTACAGTCCCTTTTTCTTAACGGGATGTGGCAGGGTAGATATGCTCTGTGTTTAGCTCCCACAGCACCTGAGCACAGCCCCCAGGCCCCAGCCATCCCAGGCTGAACAGAACTCTGCTACACAGTTCACAGAAGGAAGTACTTGCATTCTTAGGGCCCAGCAAGGCCAGGAGCTGGTTTCAGATGTCCATCGAGGGGAAAAAAGCATCATTGGTCACTTGTGATTGAAAGATGGGAAGGTTTTAAAGAAGGCAGTCGAAACTGTCAACCCACCGCTGTGTTACAAGAACCACACAGCTACAGCTAACTTCTATTTTTGGTAACATCGAGCATATGATGAAAGCTTTTCAAGATCAGCTGATAAAACTGGTGACTAAGCATATCAGATTCTCTCCCACAGGCACATATGTCTCCTAATACAGCAGGCTGCAAGTTACATCTCTTACCATCAGTTGTTGTATTTTCACTTCCAAAAATACCCTTCTTGCCTCAAGCAGAAAGGACCTCGCATGAGGAAGTGCATGAGAAGATGACTGTTCCCCACAAGCCAACCACTTCCTCATTTCCTGACGGGCACAGGCCAGCTTTGCAAGGAGAGCCCTGCAGCTGAAGTACAGCACACTTTAAAAAAAAAAAAATACTAGAACATATTCTGGAAAAACAAAACAAAAAAACTAGCAAGCAACACAAGCCAGCCATCACTACGTAGCTTAGGCAGACAATACAAGCACTGTAGTGTTTCCCTGGAGAGTAGCAGCTTTACAGAAGAGGAAGGAGTAGCAGCACTGAACAGACAGGCAAGCAACATCTCCCGTTCCTTTGAGCATCTGGAGAGCCAGTTATCTGACTTAAGGCAGGGAAGGCAGCCCATTACACCAGAGGTGTGTCCCTGATTATAAGCCAGCCGCCAGCAGAGCGCTGCACTTTTGCTGGGAGGCTTATGCAGAGCTCCACAGAGCCTCGCTTCTTCCACCTTTTAACTCAGTCAGATGGGCTCCCAGGCCTGCAGACACGCCAGCAACAGTCAGGACTTCGTCTTTAGGTCAATAGTAAGGCCCCAGCTTCTCGTAGCCTGAATAGCTCGGCCACTCAGGAAACAGGCCATAGGAACAGCGGGGGCTCCCGAACTGGTCAAAAGCACTGCCAAAGTCAGGGCTACGTGGGGGGCAAATGGCTTCCTGGGCAGACTTCAGTTCCGACCGTATGATCCGGTAGTTCGTGCCTCTGTTGCTGTCCCAGTACACTTTGCCATTACACTCAAAGGAGACGGCAAACTCGACTCTTTCATGGGATTGAATTCCCTCTGGCAAGCTGATGTCAAAGGAAAACGTGTCCCGATCTGACCCTCCATATGTATCCTTGACATACTGGCATGGGTAGTCTACAAAGTTTTTCCACGTGTCAAATGTCATCCTGATCCTCACGCTCTTTTCAAAAGCCAGATTCTTCACTTTCACTGTGCCCACAACAGACCGCTCCTTCAACATACAGTTTTCAAGGCACACACAGTCCGTCTGGAGACGGTTTCTGAAGTCCAGGTAGTCCGCAGAAGGCTGAACGAAATCCAGGACAAAGCTGTCCCTCTCCACTGTCGTCAGACCCACAATGTTGTCGATCAGCTCGGTGATGTTGAAAGGAATATCTAGGGGATCATCGAACTCCGAGAACACCTTCACCATCGTCAGAGCAAAGCCTCTACTGTCTGCAAATGACACCTTCTTCTTCACTTTGTTGTGTGTGAAGGAGTTTGCTGCCTCTTCTGGTCCAGTCAGCACCGCCTTGCTGTTCAGCTGGATGCACGGCCGCAATGGCTTGCTTGGCTTTGGAGAAATTTTGCAGGCACACCTCTCTCTTCGCAGGGGTGAAGAGCACAGGTATAGCTGCATTGCTACATCCACAGCCATTGCTTGTTTGTGAGGAAAATAGTCTAATACTCTGGAAGATGAGAAGAAGGGTCAGTTTATTTTAGAGAAGCATTTTAATAACTTGTAAGACAGTTGCTACGCTACTTTTCCCCATCCATCCCAAAGAGGCTTAGTTTCCATCATCCCCACAAGTCCGTCAAGCTTTGTGAGAGCTGGATATCTGCACAGCATAATTTACAGACATGTTAGGAAGTGTGCTGTGGCAGAACTGTCTGGACCTTAGTCTATTGTGCCTTTAAGAACACGTTCACCCCCAATTGCTACCATGAAGACATACAGACACTGCCCTACTAGGCTTGCAATAGCAGGCTCTAGAACATTTTTGACCCAAAGCAAAATCTATGTCTCAGTCCTACTTATGTCCACAAAACCCAGGGATTATCAAATTCCAGTGCCACATAAAGCAGTATTCCTGCTGCCCTCTCCTCCCTCCACCAGAAGTTCTCACCATCGCATCTGATGACTCCACAGGGGCAGGAGCTCATGGGCTCACAAGCTGCTGTACGCAGCTCACCTTGAGTCTTATAGAGCCACAGAAGTCACATATGTTAAGAGGCTGAAAAGCACTCATTGGATTGAACTGCATAATTTGTTCATCACCACCTCCAGGAATTGCTCTAACTGCTTCACCAAAAAATGCCCATGTGGTATTGCAAGGATGGCAACAGCTGGATAAAGCAGAAGGGTGCAGACTTAGCTGACATTGCACCTATAGAGGAGCAGCTTCCTTCCCTCTACAGTATTTTAAAACAGATGCCAGCTCAGACAGGCCAGGAGGTTTTACTTTCATACCTTAAGCCTCCAAAGCACTTGTTCTGAGCCTCAAGGAAACATCAGTATAACCACAGGGCTCAGCCACAACCAGCTTACCTACACGAGGTTGAAGAAACCTTTGGAAACAAGTCCTTGGCCCCCCAAGGGGCAGACTGCGTGCCCTTCCACCATGGTATCTCTTCCTCTACCATCCAGACTGTTCCCCCAGGGGTGCAGCACAGCTCACCTGTGCCTTAAAGTCAGAATACCTTCCCCATGTGGCTGCAGACCATTCTCCAGAGCTACTTCCACGGTGCAGACTCCTGTGAGCCAGCAGCGGTAGCAGCGGCTGCTGACCGCATGCTACACCAGAGCTCATGATGCCAAAACCAAGCACAGCCAGCTCTAGTACTTGATCGCTGTCCCTGGGCCAAGAAAAAGCAACAGAGCCTCCCTCCAGTTCAGTGCATTAACTCCCCACCCTGTAACACCAACAGAGCAGCTCTGAGCAGGCTTTCACAGCACCCATTCAGCAAGTGCTCCAAGCAAGCTGATGCCCACATGCAAGGCTGGCTTTCCAACACACCCAGCCACTAGCCCCTTCTGCATTTCCTCCTCGAGCCTTCTTTGAAGCTCAGGGGCAGCTGGATAGGACAGACAGCTGATCCATCTGTCTACAAACACCATCCTGCTCGCCTCTTCCTAGTTTCACTGAGTTTCTCACACACACTTTATGTAGGTCACTTCCTCCTTTAAAATAAGGCAGCTTCCAATGCTTCTCTCTCGCCTGCATTACTTAGCTCTGCCCTTTTAGTCAAACAAATTCCTACAGCTGCTGACAACTTGGGCTCCCTCATAAGCGTCAGTAACTCCCAAATGCTCAGAATGCAGAGGCATGAAATATCCAGCCTAATCTGCATTACTTGGAGCTTTTTCCAAGCCTAGGGATTGCAGTAAGAACCCTCTACCTACCTATTATTGGTCTGAGCTACCTATATTTACGAACTGCCACTTTCAGCTTGTTTCATACCCCAGACACCTTTCTGCTCTCCACTTGGAGCCTGCTGATCCCTGGATCACATTCACAAGTCTCTGCTTTCAGGGCTAGCACTGGCAGCCTGAAACTCATGCTTTGAAGGTGGGAGCATGGTAGTGGCTTGGGAAGCTCACGCAGCAAGGGGAGCTCTGGGAAGCAGGAGGCAAGCAGCAGGCGACAGGGACTGATTCCCCTTCAAAAAGGAAGGGGCAGACCGAATTCTGAATGTGCTCTCCCAACCTCACCCCCTCCAGATGCCCCTGCTCACTCTTACCCCCTTCATTCTCAGGAAGGAGAAGCAGGTCAGCACAAGAGGAGTTACTTACACCTACACTTCACCAAGCCCCTCAGCTGCCTCCAGCACTATTTTTACACAGCCTCCCACCGCCCCCCTCCAGGGGTCCAACACGCCAGCCGCTGGAAGATGTAAGACATCACACACTGCTGTGCCAGCACCCCGGCTACCAGAAAAGGCTGAGTTGTTCCTAGCACACAGCCCAGCTCCCGCAAACATTCACCCCCGTGTTACCCCCAACCCCACCCCAACTCGGGCAACCTCCCCGCTTAGCTCCCCCTTAAAAGCTGCCAGAGCCCAAGCACGGCGGGGAGCCGAGGGGCGAGCCCCCGAGGGCCACCCGCGGCCATACCTGGCGCAGTGCATGGAGCCGCTCCTGAAGCGCCGCTACCCCCAGGCCGCCCCCGGCCCCGGTGCCTTAAGACGGCGGCGCCGCCCGGCCCCTCCCCGGCCGCCCGCCCGGCCCGCGCCGCGGCCAATGGCAGCGCGGCCCAGGCCATGGCGCTGAGGGGCCGCGGCGTGCCCCTGAGGGGCGGTTGAGGGGGTGGGGGGTTCCTGAGGAGCAAAAAGGCTTCCCGGGGGACCCGTGGCAATGCGTGTGGCGCGGAGTGGGAAAAAACGAGCTTCTCAGAGGCGTGAGAGAGTCATCTCTTGAGATGCGTTGGGCAGTGTTAGGAAAAACCATCTGTAGGACGCAACTGGCCCATCCCGAGGCAGTCAACAGCAGGCGCACGCACAGAGCTGGGAGGTGTTGCTGACACCGAAAAAGGTCCATCGGTGATGCGGTGCCCTGACAGACACTTCCTTGCCTTGCAGGAGGCCAGCGAGGTTGGGGAGCTGGGTTGTAAAGCCTCCTGCGAGGTGGGGATGGCGCACCTACCTTGATTCAATCACAAAGTTGGGGATAACAGCATTTCCCTCTTTGTTTCCCCCCAGTATCTAGCCTCTACGTGAACAGCTGCGAGCAATGTTGCTCTCTCTTGCCTCCTTTCCAGCTCATAAAAGTAGGATCGAAGTGTCGACATTTGGTTTTAATTAACTCGTGGAAGCGCACACAGCTATTGTTACACCCAGAGACTTCCTGCTGCAAGCTGCTGTTTAATAAACTTATTACTCTGCAAGGTAAAAGGGGTTTTGTTGGGGGGGGGGGGGGGAACACTGCTTTAGCATAATGGGTTTCTGCTTTTAGATAAAGGCAGTGGTAAGTTTTAAAGGAGCTGGGAGATATATCCACAGCAGGACATTGTAGATCAATATTTTATGTGCTGAGGGTACAGTGGAATTTTAGTACATGATGGGTATGCAGCAGGGATGAGTGACACCATGCCCGGATTTGCCCAGGAGCAATGGACAGAGAGACCCAAAAGGACCTGTGGGTCTTCTCCACTGCTTCCTCATCCTCTCCAGGCAGAGTCGCCACAGCCTGGCTCAGCATTGCTGATCGTGGGATATTGAAAAGGGATTTCCCAGGAAGATCCTGGTGGAAGTTTAATGGATGAGCCCAAAAACTGGGAGGCCCCCAAGCCTGACTTGTGCATATTGCTCTGCCCTGCTGTCATCTCCCTATGCAAGCTGCTGGCTGCTTAGCACTGCAGAGGTGCTGAGAGAGGTGGTGGTCAGTGGACACAGTTGGAGCTGTGCAGGCTTTGGAGGTATGCATGCGAGGTGACTGGGGTGTGTTTCTGGCCTGTGATAAAAGCTCTGTTTGCCTTGAGCAGGACACAGTGTTTCACAACTGCTGCCTGCAGTTTGCCTCCAAAGCAAAGGTAGGTGGAAGTCGGGGCAGGGCATTGTGGCGGGCTGTGGACAGAAGCTCTTATCTTTTGGGAGCAGAGATAAGGGCTATATTTAGCTCTGTGCTGAGCCCTTGCACAGTGGTCTTAATGATTTCCCCACAGCTTTCCACCCCTCCCACCTCGTTGGGGGATGAGGAAGAGCAATCGTATCCTTCCCTATTTGCTCCATGGCGCAGGGAAGAGGCTTTGCAGATGTTTCTCCCTGAGGGTGACCAGGCCTAGGGAAGTCCCATTCTTAGTGGACATCTCTGGAAGGAGAGTCCCTGTCTCCTACCAACTCCAACCTAGGGTTTGTTCACAGTGCAGGACCCCCGGGACAGGGCCTTGTGGCTCCTGCACCCCTCGGGTGCAGCTGGCTGCAGGAGGGAAGAACGAACTGCTCTGTCCCTCTTGCAGGGCAGCCCTCCTTCCCAGGGGCTCCTCCGTGCCACCGCCACCGTGGTGACGTGAAATCTTGATGCAGGAGACAGACTGGCTGTGGGGGAGTGTAAGGCTTTTGTCAAAGAGGCTGCATGCCCTTTGGGGAGTGGGAAGATGCCCCCCTGTGTTGTGTCCAAGCAGTCCCTCGGGAGCTACCTCTACCAGTAGGTACCTGGGGACATGTCCTGGTCCTCCCACCGCCTTGGGCTCCCCACTGGAGGCAGGAGCAGAGTATTGTCTCCTCGCTGCCAGGAGCTCAGCCCCCAGCAGCCAGCCCCGGGGCAAGGGAAGGGGAGCAGGGCTGGGGGCATTGTGCAACGTGTCCACACCACAGCGGGCTGCGGGGCCAAGGCTCAAGGGCGAGTGTTGTAAACCCATGGGGCGGCTGACGTAACAGCGCTGCCCGGGGCTGCTGCCACTGGACACCCTGTCTGTGGCCTCCTGCCCCTTCCCAAACCAGCAGCCCCCTCCTGCTGCCTCATTCTCTCCCCACCCTCATGGCTGTGGCCTCCCATTGCCCTACTGGGAGGCCCCAGCCCTTCCACACCTCATTTTGTCCCCAGCCTAATGAAAGCGACTTGGCGGGGCATTTCGGAAAGGTCTCCGTCCCTGTCCCCTGGAGGTCCTTGGGCTGCTGGTGGAGGTGTCACGCTCCTTGTGTCCTCCACAGCCTGCAGACAATGCCTGTGGTGGCACAGCAGATGCTGTTGCAATATTGGTACTTGCCAACAATTTCCAAATCAGAAGTGCTGAGAAAGTGCTGCTGCATTTGAGCCAGGCCTCGGTGCTTGCACCAGGCAGAGGAGGTGTTTTTTTTTTTTTTTTTTTTTTTTAAGTTTGCCTGCCTGTGACAAGGCCGAGGGTAGCTCTGAAGTAATTTTAACCAGGTATTGCCTCATGTTGAAATATCAAGGGAGAAACTAAATTTGGAGACATTTTTGTCATTGAATGCACGTGATTACGGAGGAAATCCTGGCTGAAACAGAAGAAGTTATTTTGGGCAGCACTGGGGTGCTGCAGGAGAGCTGCCAGGGCAGCGCAGTGCCCCAGGAGTGGTGGCAGCAGGCCGCATGGTTTGTGCTCCTCCAGAAAGCATGTACCCATGCCCGAGCTGTCTGTCTGTCTGTCAGTCCTCCCTCGTTCCTTCTGGGTGTACAGACTGGTTACAGCCACCCCTGACAAGAGGGCAAGAAGCCTGCAGATCCCTTTTTAGGTTTTGTGAGAACCAACAGTGGTGGGGAGGGACCCAGTGAACGTCCTTGCTGAGGAGAGCGGGGCTTGGTTGTGGTGGCTGCTGGCCAGCCAGTGTGTGTGCTGACAGTTGTAGCATGCCTCGTGGGTCTGGTTGTGGAGTAGTGGAGAAAGCTGAAAGAATTAAAATGTCTTACTCTTAGCTACAGATGCACGTCAAGGTTGATGTGAGTTGCCTGGTAGCTTCTTGTGTTACCAGGCCCCTGGTCAGCTCCTGTACCGTCAGAGCAAACTCAGCTCTGCCAAAGAAACAGTGTGAGAAGTCCCATCAGGTGATGGGATTCTCCTCTTTTATTTCTATAGGTCTCCAACTTTTGTGGCCAACCCAGGAAATAAGGCAAAGAGCCTTCAATGTGTCAAAGGAAGTCCTGCTGTGGGTTCAGACTCCCGCCTGTGCTCCAAGGCAGAGGCCCCACTGCCACTCCTGTCTCTGCCCAAAAGCAAGGAGTTGCTTCAGTACCTTGGCTGCAGGCCTGAGATGGAATATTTGCCTTGGCACAGCTCCATTTGGATCTCGTATGTGCTCAGATGGTCAAGCGCCCCGAAGAACATGTACTCTGCCCTGCAGAAGACTGTGGCACCTTACCTTCCAAGGTGGTGTGTGCAGAGAAGACAGTATGGGCCCAGGTGCAAAACCTAGCCTGGTACTCTGTGTTGTGGAAAAATCCCAGGCAGAGTAACAGTATTAGTTCCTAATAATAAAAATGCCCAGCACCAAGAAAATCCTTGCAAAAAGAGATGTTATGAGGGAGAAAGTTAAGGCAAATATGTTATTGCAAATGGCCTAGGGAAAGCTGCTACCACCAGGAAAAAGATAGGCTTCCAGCAGAGGAAGAGCCCAAAGAGCATTACAAGGAAACAAAATCCCAGTAGAGCACCCAAATAACAGGCAGGCAGGAACAAGAAAGAGGTGAGTCCTTGGCCGGGTGTACAAGGTGCTTGTCAGAGATATTGTGGTGCTGGGGTGAGGCACTATAGGCAGAGTACCAGGTTAGAGCAACCTTTTCCCAGAGATTAAGACCACTTAGGCTCAGTGGGTTAGTCTCTCCCAGGAGAGAAGGGTAACTCCTGTTCTCTCATAACCTATGATGTTCTCTTTAGAGGTGTGCTCCAAGACCTTACCTACATGCAGTTCACAGCTTTCATTCCCATTAGGGAAGTCATGGAAAAATCACAGCAAAAGAAAGGAGGTTGGTTGTGTGCTTCAGGACTGCATGAAGAAGTGCAACAACTGTGTACATGCCTTTACTTTTTTTTTTTTTTTTTTTTTTTTTTTTTTTTTTTTTTTGTGAGTTTCCCTTCCCCTAATGAACACAGGCTGTAGAGATGTGTGGCTTGACATCCCAGAGACTTTTCTTTGTCTTTGCAGCTCTTCAGTTGATGCAAAGAAACACAGTGGCTTTCCTTCCCCTATGCTGTTTGCTTGGACCCTGGAGTACTTGGTTGTGCAGATACAATCTGTAAAATTTTTCTGTAACAGGTACGTGCCTTCCTACACAAGGGGAACAAGGGACATAAGGACACAGTCTGGACTAGAACTTTAGATTCTCCAAATTTCCTATGTGCTCTTGCAGGAGAGGAACAAGGGCCATGATGGAGTGGTGAGAGTATCAGAACGAACTGGTGTTATTTCCATTGACACGCTTCTATGACTGCAGAGAGAGCGTGATGCTCGGCTCTGCGCAGGTATGCTGAATCAGTTCAGATGCATTAACAGCTTCGTTTGTTTATACCTGTAAGTGTCCGACTGACTGGACTTGGATCTGTTCTAGATACACAGGTCATAACGAAGCAATGTTCTAGGGCAACTTTAGTGACTGCAAGCTTTGGTGGGGCAGACATCTTGGGAACTTGCACGTACTGGGCCTGGGGTCTCAGAGGACATACCATTGTGTGAGAGGCTGTGCTTTGCTTGAAAGGCACATACACTTCTTGTACGTTGATGAAGGCTGAGAGGGAAAAGGTCAGACAGAGGAATGCTTGCAGTTCTTGGTGATAAATACAAACCTAACTTCTAATCAAGGATTCACCAGCTCTCTGTGCTGAAGCAGACAATAGTCAGTCCCTCCAAGAATCATTTTTTCTCACCCGGAGATGAAAGATGAGATCCACTGCTTTTTGGACTTGTCTGTCTCTGTCCATTCACTATAAAGGGAATCTGAAAACCAGGAGGAATGAGATGCCTGACTTTTAAAGGAGGAGGAAGGCCAGCTAGAGCTGCTCCCATCATCAGCCTTTGTGTTCTTTGAAAATACTTTGCAAATATAACCTAGTCTTTTTATTTGGAAGTGTTAATTTAATCCCAGGGAAAAATGGAAATATTCAAGTGTTTGTCAAATTAACTAGAAGTTTGAAGTTTTGCAGAAACTGATTGCAGCTAAGAAACTAAATGCAGTGAAGTAGGTCACTTGAGATGCCAGCTTTGGTGCATACAATTACCTCTGCTCTCTGTAGGAAGCTTGGCGTTGCTGACTGAGTGCTTAGGAGTCTGCAGAGATGGCTCCCTCTCTGTCCCATCTCCCAGGATCTAGCTAATCTCATTTGTGCTTAGCAGGAGCTGGTTATGCACAGCATCCTTGTAGCAGAGCAAGTACTTCTAAGCTTGGATTGGTGAAATTTGGGGAATGTGCCTGCAAACAAGAGACACACTCAGGTCAGAAATAACCCTGAGAAAGTCAGGAAAGCAGGCTGGTTATTCATAGGAAACCTGCTGCTGGCTTTGGTAGGGGAGGAGGAAGTCAGGTCATTGGACAGTCCATCAGGGTGTGCAGAATGAACTTATAGCTCAGACAAATCAAACTATCGAATACTTCTTGACTTTTAAATTCCTAAATGTGAGCTAAGGCGGCTATAAATAGCAAACGGTGGCCCTTGGTTAACCCAGAAGTTTTGGTCATGGAGCTGGCTCTGGGTTGCAGTGCTTGGCTGCTCTCACATCAGCTGGGTTCCCAGTTCATTAGTACTCCTGGCTCATTGCTGCCTGCTGGACTGGGGAATGGGGAGTGCATGTTTCCACAGGCACCTGTAAATATGAAAATACATTTGTATATTACATGGCAATAAATGTATTTGTACATACTCATGCAGGTCAATATACTTTTTAATAGAAAATATGAATCATGAACTGCAAATTAAAAAGTAAGTGCATTAAAAATGCAGATTGATGAAGTTAAATAACATATTTAAAATAAATCTCTAAATAAAGGGTTGGAGGCAGTTGCCTCGGGGAATAACTTGCCAGCTCTGTTGCAAACCACGCGTCTTTCCCATCTGGTGTGGATGCTGCAGTGAACTGCCCATCGCAGGCCTGGCAGCTGCGTGTCACCACGCTGCTGTCCCCCAGCATTCCTTATCTGCGCAGGCATTCATCCTGTTTATTAGGCAGACTTCCTTTGTTTTGCCGGTCACTCTCCCTTATTGGTGTATCATTGCCATTGTTAGTCTCACTCTTGGACAGCGTGGTGTGACACAATGAAGTCAACACACCACGCTGAAGGTTTAATTGCCTTTCTCAGGTCATTTTCAAAGTGTGGGCCCTCAGCTGAGGCTCTTAAATGGTTGGTGGGGCTGTGTTCCTGGTGTCTGACACTGCCAAGACTGTACTTGGGCCAAAAGTACAAGAGAAATGGGGACAGGCTGCAGCCCAGCAGCAATCACTAAGTTGGCAAGAATTTGGAGCACGTGGCAGATGAAGAGATAAGGAGGGAGCTGGGCTTCTTCAGCCCAGAGGAGAGGTGGTCGATGGGGATCTGATTGCATCTGCTACTGCCCTGCTCGTAGTGGGGAGGTGCTATATCATTGTGATATAGTGAGCAAATACAGAACGATGAATGGCAGGTAAGACATGGAGAACTCACATATCGGTCTGGTATGAAATCCAGTGTTATATGGCTAAGAGAGGTGAAAGAGAGAGAGATGAAGGAAGGAAGGAAGGAAGAAAGAAAGGCTCAAAATTCTTAATAAAAGTCTCAAATAGTTTGCAGATAGGATGTAGTATATGTGTGTGAGTTCATTACAGAGGCTCAGAGCAAAGCCCTTCCTTTAATTAATTTATCACTAATATAAAATTTTACTAGTCTGTAGGGAGCAATAAAACATGCTAAAGCCAAGTTAACCCAATCTAAGGTAAACACATGCATCTATTACTAATACAAAGGTATCTTATTCTGCATAAAGCAAATAAGCATATCTACGGGGCTGCGTGCAAGTAGACTGTCTCACAGACCTTTGCCCACAGACTGCGATGTGACTCTTGCACCTCTGAAGATTTGTACTTGCTTTAGCTCCCATTGCAGACAAGATGGGCTTATGCTGGCTATAATTATTACCCATGATGTGCTCAGCTGCAGTGTAAGCTGCTGTCTTAAGTAATTTTGGCTGGTTTGTTTCACTTCTCACCCCATTCTAAGACTTTTACTACATGAACAAAAGTTATATCAGAGCTCCTGTCATCCCATCAGCTGCCAGCATCAGACCACTCTTTATTTTCCATTTGCGAAGGAGGTGTATGTAAGCTGTGAAACTCCCCATCGCAGGGCCTTGTGGATGCTAAAAACTGACTTGAGTTCAAAAAGGGACCAGACACATTCACAGAAGGAAAAAAAAAAAAATCCAGTTGCACACAAAGGCACAGCCTCCTTTTCAGGAAATCCTTGATCTGCAAATTGAGCTGGCTGGGAAAGTAATCTGAAGTTGAATCACTACAGGCTTGTCCAGCTCTTCTCCTCCTCAGACATCTGCCATAGCTCCCTACCAGATGCAGGGGAAGATGGACCACGTTTGAGCTTAAGGACTCACAAAAATGTTTGCTTGATGTCACGAATACATTGGAATTTCTCCCTGGAAAACTTCACAGAAGGTGAAATCTTACAGGACAGTTGCAGAGAGAAGTAAGGGGCCAACTCCGGAGAGAAGAGCAGCATTGCCCAATTCCTCCTCCCAGTCCAAGGGTTCCCATGGGGGAATGCTCCTGGGGTTTGTACATGGATTTAAACCACCTGCAGGGACAGGTAGGTATGGCCATGAGCTGAGACCTGCAGGGTGGGCATTGGTGAGCATTATTCATTTAAAAACCCAAAGGTGCCTGTGCAGATGAAAGGAATCTCTGTGTTATAGTACACAAGGCCATTAAATGTAGCAGACTGAGAGCCTGTGGTTTCTGTGCTCCTCTGAGCAATAAAAACAAAATAAAACGAGTTAATCCTCCAAAAGCTACCAGTGCTGGTGCCCCAGCTTCTGTGCACGGTACTCAGAGCAAGGGCAGGGACTAGCCCAGATGTGACTGGTGGCAATTGAACTCGGGGGCTCAAGTATCTAGAAAAAGCCTGATAAGAGCCGGGAATTCAAGTGGTCCTGAAATAGTGGTAAGAGCAGCTGGGGAATGCCTCATATGGGCACATGGGATGGAGCAGTGGGGCTTGGTATGCAAGGAGGTGACACCTGCCCCACACACTCAGTGTCACGTTTCAGCCCCAAGAAGGTTTGCATGGGGCAAGGGACATGTCTCAAATGTGCTGGGGAGCCTGTCCTTTGCTTGCCCTGCACAGAGCTGCAAGAGGAGGGAGGCCGATCTCCCGTGCAGCCCCCAGACTTTCACAGTGCTTCCTAGAGTGCAAGGCATCCCTCTGAACTCTGTGGCATGTGCTCTGGGCTTCCAATATGAATGCGTTTCTGTTGGAATGCCATCCATGAAGTCACCAAGTTTGGCCACTGAGGTAGGACCCCAGAAAATCTGCAGCCCTCCGCAGCCTCCCGTGGAGATGTCCTGAGCCCTGTGGCAGCGCACGGATCTCCCTGCTGCCCTTTTCAGCTATCCGGCCTCAGCCTGTGCCTCCCTGGGCACATGGAGAAGCTGTAGCCAGCAGAGATCTGTGCCCCGTGAGTGTCGTTGCGAGGTCCCCTGCGTTGGTGTTATTTGGAGCAGACAGGGCTAATGCCCAGCGAGTTCAGTTTTAACTCCAGGCTCCAAACAAATGTGGTGAGCACACACCTTTCAGAGCAGGCCTCAGGCAAGCAGCGTGGTTCCCTGGCGCCTGGCCTCCCTGGGAGGTCGCTGCTCACCTGCCTCGGGCAGGCAAGTGCCTCTATACATCCCTCCCCTCTGGCGGCTTTGGGACCTCCTTGGAGCAGAGTTTAGTCTAACACAGACTTCTCCTCCAGGCAGGCCTGGAGGATGACAGTGGGAACCCATATTTCCCTTCTTGCAAATTCAAGAGGAAGATTGGAGTCACAGCTCTTCAGAGGTGGTTGAGACACTCCATGGAGTTAGAGTGCTTGCTTCATGTCCAGCGGGATGTGATGCTAACACACCAGAAATCCTCTGGCAGCAGTACCCTCCCTGAGCCCGTGCAGACTTGCTCAGAGACTGGCTGCAGTCTTTCAGCCCTCTCCTCCTTTCTGGTCCTGGTTCGTTGTTTCCATTCTCTCTCTCTCTGCCCTGCAGTGTTGTTCAAGAGCAAGTCAAACAAGGGACTGCATACAGCAGCAAAAAGATGTTTCTCTTAAGAGCAGGAAACAGCTTGGCGAGGAAGAAGCTCCAAAAGCCAGCAATGCATATGGGCATAAAGGAATAAATGCATATAAAAGCATGAGGGGATTTTAAACTAAGTCACCTTAACTCTGCCCAGTGCTGAGCTGATGGAAATAGTCTATCTGCTTTGCCTGGTGGCAGGAACACAATGGTTTTGAAGCTCCCCTGGGGTACTTGGCACATACTACAGGACTCAGTGGGGCCTGGACTGGAGCATCCCCTGACCTTACTGCCTGGAGGAGCAGGAGGGCAGCTGTGGGGTCTGCACATTTGAAGAAATATCTGCTGGCTGGATCTGGGGAAGTCCTGCGAGGCTAAGGGCTGCCAGTCTCATTCCTGCTGTTTTACCCTTTGCTGCCAGACTGGAGCTGCTTCAGTAAGCCATGCTTATTTATCCTGCCTCCTGGTCCTCGTGCTCGGTGCCCTGCGTGCTCTGCCCTGGAGGCTGGCTGAGCCTGGGGCTGGTGCCGAGGCTGGTGCAGGCTGACAGGCTCAGACAGACTGGGCTCCTGAGCGCGTAACCCCAGGGTTATCTGAGAAAGCAAACAGCCTGGCGGGTTATAAGCATGTGCAGTTAATGAGGGAAGAAGTTTCACAGTCCTTGAGCTTGTCCCAATTGCTTTTTATCCCCTACAGCCCTTCTTATCTCCCCGAAAGGCCTGGGACAGCTTTAATTGGAATTAGGGCTGTGACGGTGGATGCCAGGTTAAATATGCAAGTTTTCACTGAGAATAAGGCAATCTGCATCCTGGCCTACATTAGATATGTGGATCAACTCCGCTCCACCCTTAGAAAGGAAGAGCTCAAGTCATGGTCCTGGTCTTTTTTCCCAGAAAAAAAAAGTAGCTGGCTCATACATTTGTGCTGGATGGTGCAATCTGCGGCTTCCCAGAGCTCAAGTATGCAGTAGGCACGCTGCCCATGGCCCCAGGGATTTCCAAAGGGGTTGGCAGTGTACCCCCACTGCAGGAAAGATGGGCGCTGAAGGTCATGATCCTACTGTATCCAGCTAAGCTCTTCCTCCACGGTGGCAAGAGCATATCCCAAGGGCGCTCAGGGGAAAAGCAAGCGGTCTGGTGGAGAGCAGAGTTCCACATTGCTTTATGGTTCCATGTCCTCGGCACTGCAGAGGTGAAGGGAGGTCCTGCCAGAAGGTCTCTCTCCTCTATAGGTTTGATTTTCCTGGAAGGAGGAAAGCTTTGTGCTTGGGGCTGGGGTTGGCCTGTGGGTTTAGGTTTTGAGAAAGGGATGCACAGACGAACAAATGGTCAGTATCAAACAACCTCAGCTTGTAAGGAAATGAGGTTCAACCAGAAAGACCTGGGGGGAATGAAAGTGAATGCCAGCCTTAAAGAAGAAAATGAATGCAGTGCTTTATGTCCTGGGACCCAGTGGCTCACTGCCTCCGAGGGATGGCAAAGTGCTCAGCCCCTGCACTCCCATGTTGCCTTGATGGGAAAATGAAGAGACCAATCCTACCCCAAGTGGGGACTGTTCCCTGGGGGGTGGACACCAGCACGTTGGGCACCTCCTAGGAGACTCCCTGTCTCTGAGACACTTGCACACCTTAAAAATCAGGGCCTTGGTAGCCTCCAGGCATCCTGCTTGAAAGGACAGGCCACGTAGCAGAGATCTAAAAGTCTTTCCTTGGGTTTTCTGGGCAGAGCTGGAGGCGCATCTCACCAACATCCACCCAGACGAGATAAAGCAAGCAGCAGCGAGCGTGTAGGCAACTTTTTGCATTTATTCATTTGCAGTTGATCAAAATACCGGCAGTAAAATGAAAGAAAGAGTACACGTTGAAAATGGAAACCCTGCCCTGAGAAGGGAGGCTGGCCTCCAAAGCAGTCTTTGGCAGGCCCATTTGAATACTTGTTATATTAAAAAGAGGCAGTGTCGGATCCACAGTTACAGGGCTCTGTCCTCTGCTTGTTTCCCAGTCTCGCCCCAGTGAGTTTGCCATGGCAGCACTGTCCCAGATGCTGCTCCAGAGATGACATGCTAGCCTCAGGGCTTGCTGGAAGTTTAAGACTATTTTAAATAATGCTTGCTGCTTGATTAGCTGAGCAAGCCTCTCTCTGCCAGCACACTCGCCATGCACGGCAGACACACTCCATTTTTTGGCTTTGCATGTCGTCAATGCAAAAAATTAAGTGGGTGCAATACATCATAAAGATAAAGGGATACTACAACTCCCCTACCCCCAAAAACACACTTAAAAAAAATTCGCTTGTTTTTTTAACATTAAAAGGAAGAGAGCATTTAATCTCCCAGCCGCAAAGATGATACTAATTTATCTTGGTTACTTTGAGCACTGGAAACTCGATACAGCAATATCCTCTGGGAGAAGGTGATTGTTTCTATTTTTGTGGGGACTGGAATCCACGGGATTAAGCAAGATGTTCTGGATGCAGCTCCATCTCCCGTTTTGGGGCAATGTGGCAGTAGCAGTATATTGCATGGAGCTAAAAGCCCAGTCAGCACAAAGAAGGGTGCAGTGTAGCTCTATCTGGCAGAGAGCAGAGCCACCATGAGTCATGAAATGAAGCCAAAATGCGTGGGACTTCTGCAAGCAGTAGGATTTAGGCAGTGTTATTTCAGAGCTATTTCAACCCCATCCTCTGGGACTTCTCCCCTTTGCCTGAGTGTGAGGATTTCTCTGCCCAATTCCAGGCTCAAGGCAAACAGGCACGCATTAGGGAAAACTAAATAAAACAGATATCAAAGCCCATTGTAAAATGTGGGCCCTACAGTAGCAAACAGCTATAGCTGCCTGTGCTGATGCCCTTCTTGTTCCAATTGCCTACCTCCTTGATATCTGCTAAGAGAAACAGCTGCTGTGTTATCTGTAGGCGACTGATCTTGGAGGCAGGGACAGCATGGTGAGACCAGCCTGCGAGGGGATAACCCCATCCTCCTGCATTTCATCTCTTCATCTTGTGGTCAGAAGACCTAGCAGGATGGTGGAAGGTGACAAACACCCCCAAGCAAAACACGTGCTTGGGAAGAGGTCTTTTAAAGTGGGCTGGGTCCCCAGTGCTTGCCTTTCTCTCTCTCGGGGTGCACAGTGTGTTCTGCTCCAGTAAATGCAGAGAACAACGCTGATGCTGAAGAGCAGCACCCTGCAAGGCAATAGAAGAGCTGCCATGGTCAGCACTAGCAGGATCTTCGTATCTCTCTCCATGCGGCCAAGGTTGGGCTAACATGGTTGGTTAGCTCAGTGTTAGCCACCCTTGAAGAGCTTTTGGAGGAGAATTAGCCTGAAAATACATGGCAAATTGCTGCATAGCAGTGAGGGCACGAGGAGTGTCCTGTAAGGATTTCTGCACGTGAAGTCCTACATCTGGGATTTGCACTGGGCTTATGCTCAGATCCAAGCTGATCGTGCAAGGCGAAAAGCACCCCTCCTGCCTGAAGAGTGAGGGTTGGCCACACACATCCCAGCAGAACACGCTTATCAGGAACTCATGTAAATGTGAACTCCACGGGAGCGAGGATGCCATTTCACAGGCATCTGGCTGCAGCTCACAGCATGTCAAGGAAGGGATTAATCCCTGAAACAAACATCAGGAATGGCTAAGAAAGGGAAAAAAATAATAATAATAAAAAAAACCCTTTGCAGCAATGTATCTCCAGCTATAGCACACTCACATCCCAGATGCTCTGCACAACTCCGATCTCCCCAATGCTAGAAGAGGACTTTAAAGGTCTGAGATACTTTGCTACATGAGGAACAACCTAGGTGTTGTCTTGGCCTTGTGAGAACAGGCGAGGTACAGCTGTGAGCAGGCACTGTGTTTTCACCAGGTGAAGCTCTTGAGTGGCCTATTAAAAGGGAGCCAGAGGAATTGGTTTCTTCTTGCAGTGCAGAGCTGAGAGGAGGAAGTCCCTTCTGTGGTGTAGCGAGGCTTACAGGAGTTCAAAAAGGGAAACCTTGAAGAACGAGCTAGTAAGGGCTATTAAATGGAGACACCTTGTCTGGTTCAACAAATGCTGATCAGCGGAGCTTGGGTGAGGTTTCAGGGAGAATAGCATGTTTCCCAGGTTCTCTCTCTTCCTTAAGCATCATTTCTGCTTCTTTGCGTCCTTTTGCCTTAATTTTGTTGAAAGTTCCTTGGGGAACAAGAAAGGGAGGTGGTGTGCGGAGCACAGGCTGTCCCAGGATTATAATGCTTTATTGTTCACTAGCAATAAATTAAATCTGCTGTGATAGTCTGAGAGGAGGGCAGATTGGCCTGTTTTATAGCCCTCTTTGTCTCCCTGCAGTCCTCATTACTGCCTGGAGCGATTAAAGAGGTGATCCTGGAAGGGATGGCAGAGAGTAAGTTTGCTGTTGCTCCCTGTGTGGGTGCCCTCCCAAATGTGCCTCATGTAATAGCGGGCTGCACTGATGGCCCAGGTGTGGCACAATCAACATAAGTAAATTTTTAATGCAAACAGTGAGAGCAGACAACCAGGGCATGCATCAGTCATACTAGGACAATAAATGTACTGAGTCAAGGAGGAGATTCTAGTCCAGGACACACATGGCACCCAATGTAGCCTTGAATACATAGGGAAGGATGAAAATTGTTCGAAATCAGAAAGCCCAATTCTCTTCTGAAAGAAAGAAATCTGACTGAAGCTGGGTAGGGAGGAGCTGTTCTTAAAGCCAGTTTAAAGTTAATTTTCTAAGTAACAATGAATCAGATTTTTCTTCTGAAATTATGTGCATCTGAAGAGGAAATGACTAAGACATTTATTTCTCTTGGCAGGTCTTATTAAGCAGCTAAAAGCAGTGATGTGATGCTAGCGGGTATCGGTGATGCTGGGGCAACGTTGAATTCACTGCTTCGGGAAGAGAACTCTCATTTTTTAGCTTTTTACTTGGTTAAATAATGGACACAGCCAGAGGGTGTCTTTGCTTGAGGTACTTGCTCTGTGTTGAATACGGAACCAGAGACAGGGTATAGACAAGAAGAACTTGGAATTAATAGAAGCTGGAAAAACAGAATAGAAAGGAAGACCTTTGCCATTTTTATTTGTGTTGGGGAAAGAACAAGGTGTCCCCAGCTGGATACTCTGGGGTAAGGAGCCTCCGGGTTTCCTGGTCCCAACTGGACCTGCCACATCCTGGATGTGGATGGTAGAAGCATACTGGTGTGAGGCAGCAGGTTGCGAAAAGCAGGATGGAGGGGTGAGCGAGAAGTTTGTGAGGAACAGCTGAGGGAACTGGACTTATTCAGCCTAGAGAGAAGGAGGCTTTGGGGAGACCTTATTGGTCTCTACAACTGTCTCAAAGGAGGCTGTAGCAAGGTGGGGATTGGTATCCAGAGCAACAAGCTATAGGACAAGAGGAAATGTCCTCAAGTGGCGCAAGGGGAGGCTTAGTGTGGATATTAAGGAACATTTGTTCACTGAAAGGGTTGTGAGGCATTGGAACAGGCAGCCCAGGGAAGTGGTTGAGTCACCATCCCTGGAGATATTCAAAATACGTGTAGATGTGGTGCTTAGGGACATGGTTTAGTGGTAGACTTGGCAGTGCTGGGTTAACAGTTGGACTTGATGATCTTAGAGGTCGTTTCCAACCTAATGATTCCATGATTTGCACAAGGGACCCTCAGCTGCTCATGGGTAGCTTGTCCATCTACATATGCTCTTGGCTATAACGTGGAAGAGGAGCACTGCTGCACATAACTTTCAATATTATGTCCAGGGTAAACTGATCTCATGGGCCCACCTGGCAGGAGACACCTCAATGGAGCAAGGTGTCACAGGACTGGAAACAATCCATCACCCATGCAGGTGTGTGAATCTCTCTGAATCTACCTATATGTACAAATCTCCAACAGAGAAACCTTCGTGCCTGCGATGCTGGGGAGATATTTCTGCCCTGTAGGCATGAGCTGACAATGATTTTTCTTCCCTCTCCTGAGGTGAAAGGATTATAAAAACTGGAAAGAAAGGGGAAGAACCATGTCCCCATAGTGAGTCAGAGCTATCAGGGCCAGGAGGCTTCACCCATCATCCTGTCTTAAGCCAAACCTTTGCCTAGACTCCTAGCAAAGTCACCTTGTCCCACCTCTTCAGCAAGGGTGCATGAGGCTTTAAGCAGCGCTTGGCTACAGCCTGTGGAGCTGCAAGGTGAGCTGTGGGAAGGCTCCAAGGCATGGCATGGGCTGTGGTTTACTTCTCCATTTTCCCTAGGTCTCCCAGCTCACTCTCACAGACCCTGGAAAGAGTGGGTTGACAAGACAGGGCCCTCCTGCAGCCTTCTGCTGCTCCCCAGTGGCCGCGTCGAGAAGGCATCACAGGAGAATCCCTTTGGTGAAGCCCTGGAGATGTTGAAGGGGCTGTGGCATCTGGAAGTAGAGGTCCCGATTTCCTTTGTCACTGCCTCCACGTCTCACAGATCATTTTCACAGGGCCTGAGAAGAGCAGGACGGCAGAGGTGTGGCAGAGATATGCTCACAGGATTAGAGTTCTTAGAAAATAAGCAACTATTTTTAGGTCTGTTGGGCACCAAACAGTACTTTCTGGGTTTATTTTTGCAAAATCACTGAAGAGGTCAGAAAAACATCTCGATTTCTGTATTCAGGTAATTCACCTGCTTGTTAAAAATGCTTTTGCATGGGAAATGGAACATGCCAGTAAAAAAAAAAAAAAAAGGCAGCTCTCTGGTTATTTCTGTCTCATCCAGCTTTCAGGGCTGCATGTCCTCTGAGTGGAGAAATGTCAGAGGGAACTACTGAACCAGCCTTTGGCATCCCACACTGCTGAGCTGAGTGCTGCACTGTGCAGCTCCCGTTAGCAACACTTCCCACAAAGCGGAGGCAGTGTTTGCGATAGCCTCCCTTGTAATGCACACCGAAATGGATGAGGTCAGATCAACCACTTCTCCACCCTACCTCCTGTCTCTGATGATGGCCTGTAGTAGTTAATGCTTGAAAAAGCATTTATTATTAATTTGATTTGCCAGCAAACCAAGCTTTGAGAGATTGCACCTATTTTCAGCTTCTATTTCAGTTAGTCAAATGATCTGATATGAAAAACAGGGAGATGAATTGTTGAAATACTTTTCTCAAGGTTTTCCTTT
>CM021768.1:32192361-32250217 GCA_011076525.1 Nettapus auritus | reverse complement strand
GGGGGGGGGGGAACTGAGCCAGTAGGCTGCTTGCATGCCACAGCTGACCCACATATACATGGCTAACTTGAAAAAAGGTGATGCAGGCATGGAAAACAGCATGCTGAGAGCTTAAATGATGATAGGATGAAGTTTCCTTGCTGAGGCAGTAACCTCCATTGAAATTCAGTGTGATGATCTCCATCTGGGAATACTCTGAGGGGCAACACTACAGAACGACTCTTATACCAGGTGTCATTAGGTCACAGCTTAAAATGGAAGAATGGGCATCTTGTGACTGCAATCAGCTGCAACACATCCAAGAAAAAAAAAAAAAAAGAGAATAATTTTGAGTTATGAAAGTTGGAAAAGGTGTAAAAATGTACAGCCACTTCCCACAGGATTTTTTCTATGTGACCAAAATGACTTCTGTTGTCAGAAAATGACAGGCAATGTATGTGCCATGTACTAATCTCTTCTTTTGTGGGTCTTCCTGACCACAGCTTGTGCAGATGGGAGAGGGAAACAAAAGGGGGGGATATGGTTTGAAATCATTTTCATTTTGCAATCTGAAGAATGGGGCGTTAGTTCCTCTCCCTCCCCCAGCCATCACGGCTCCCTTACCTCATGCCCCTGCTTCAGGGATGTTCCTCACCCAGGTCACTGTTCCTGGGACCTGCACATCCCTTTTCCCTTGGAGGTACCAGGGCTGTGCTGTGAGTACATAGCGTGCTTGGAACACCACATCCTGGGTGTTCCATCTCTCTGTCTGTGTTAGGGGCATCTCCCCTCTGCCACACGATGCCTAGGATGTCCCATCTACTGAAGGATGGTGAGGCGGTGCCTCAGCCCACCTGGCAGTGTGGCTGTTGCCCAGCTTTCTCTGCTTCATGGAGGAAATGATCTGGGAGCAATCCCTGAGCTTTGGGCTCTGTGCTTGGGGTGGTGATGGTGGGGGCTCTTTCCCAGGCTGCCGCAGGTGCCTTATCCTACTGGTGGGCTGTTTTCCTCCCCTCGTTGCTGCTGTTGCCCTCCTTGTCGTGCTGGAAGCCTGTTTTCCCAGCGCCCAAGGCCAAAGGGCCAGCGGCAGCCCGTGTTTTGGGACAGTGCCCCAGATTTCAAGGTTTCTCCCTGGATCCCACACCTGGTGCAGCTGCGCTGGGGCCCCCTTCACACAGCGGGCTCCCACAACAAGCCCACGCAGATAACGAGGGGATGGGGGGAACACAGTGGGGCCGGGACCCCTCCATAAAGGTGGCTCCGGCCACTGTGGTGGCGTCGTGCTGCCTCCCGCCGGCCCGGCCCACGGAGCCGCCGCCGCCATGGGCCGTCCCCCGACCCTCCGCCTGCTCCTCGTCCTCGCTGCCCTCCTGCCGCCTCCCGGGGCCCGCCATGCCCGTGAGCTGGGGCTGGAGGGGTGGTGGGGCTGGGGGTTTTGCCTGCATGCCTGCCTGCCCCTCCTTGGGGTCCCTGTACTGGGACAAGGGGGGTGCTGCATGGCTGAGCACCCGCACGGCTTCCTCCCGCAGCCCCTGCCAGCCCCCCGTGTGCCGCTTTGCGTCAGGCTGCCTGCGGGGCCGGCTGCATCCCCGTGCCCTGGCTCTGCGATGGAGAGCGGCAGTGTCCCGATGGGACGGATGAGATGTGCGGTGAGTGAGCGTGTGGGGGGATTTGGGGGTCCCATCCTGCTCTGGGAAAGCATCCCGGAGCCTCCTTGGACGTTGCCGGGACAGAGGAGGCGTTTGTGGTTGTTCCCAGAGGTGTGGTAGGTCCCAGTGACTGTGTGCTGTCCCCACAGATGCTCCCTGTGGTGGGGACCCCCATGCGTGGCAGTGTGACGATGGCCGGTGTGTTTCCAGCAGCTGGCGTTGCGATGGCGCTGCCGACTGCCTAGATGGCTCTGATGAGCAGGACTGCGGTAGGGGGTCCCTGGGGGGGGCGAGGGGCTGAGCGGGGGTGTCTGGGGGCACAGGGTGAGGTGTGAGTGCTGCTCCATCCCCTCAGTGTGTGGGGCGAAGAAGCTGCAGTGTCCCGGCACTCACCACTGCATCCCGCACTGGGAGCTGTGCGACCAGCACCAGGACTGCGAGGACGGCTGGGACGAGGAGGGCTGTCCCCAGCAGCCCTGCCTGCCCGGGCAGTGGCAGTGCAGGAACAGGGTGTGCATCATGGCCGAGTGGAAGTGTAACGGGGTCGACGACTGCGGCGATTCCTCAGATGAAGATGTCTGTGGTAAGTGGGCACGCAAGGTGCTCCTTGATGGGGTGAGACCTGCCCAGGGTACGTGTGAAGTTTTTTGCCTTCCTGGACCCCAGCTCCCCCTAGGATAGTGGCAGGCATTCCAGTAATCTGTAGACACTTTGTGGGACCTCCCCATGAGTCTGGGACCCACAGCTTCTCCAGTGCCCACCTGGCATCACTCTGCCCTCCTGACATGAGCTGTGTGTTGTAGCCCCCTGCCCGCCTGGCATGGTGAGGTGTGATGAGGGGAAGTGCATCCTGGAGTCTCTGATGTGCAACGATGAGGATGACTGCCTGGACGGCACCGATGAGCCCAGCACGTGTGGTGAGCAGGCGTGGGGCAGGGGGAGCTGCAGAGTGGTGCTGCATTATTTCACTCTTCTGCTGTGCCCCTGCAGGACGGAGCTGCTTTGTGCGCAACGGGGGCTGTGCGGAGATGTGTGCTGACACCCACTGGGGCGTGCAGTGCTCGTGCGGGGCCGGCTGGGTGCTGCAGGCTGATGGGCAGAGCTGTGCCGGTAAGGAGAGGTTGGGCTGTGCATGCTCTGGGCACGGGAGGCTTTGCCCACAGAGAGTGGAGCCTCACTGGAGCCAGCATTCATGCAGGAGCACCCACCTCAGCCCTGCTCCTGCCCACATCTCATACCTGACCCCGAGGAGGTCATGTCCCAGCTGGAGCCAATGGGTTTGGGGGTTGGGGACTCTCTAGGTAGTCCCTTGTGGTCAGCGGCAGTGCCCACAGCCAGGGGCTGGTGGTGCTGTCTGAAGGGTGCTGGGCAGCCGTGCCGTGGGCTCCCAGCTGCTCCTGTCGCTGCAGATGTGGACGAGTGCTCCTTGGAGTACAGCCCCTGCAGTCAGCTGTGTAAGAACACACCGGGCGCTTTCAGCTGCTCCTGCCTCGAGGGCTACACACTGCGCCACGGCACCATCTGCGAAGTGGCAGGTAGGGTGTATGGGGCTGCCCTGCCTGTCCCAGGGGTGGCAGTGCCCCGAGCTCGTCCCATTCCCATTCACCTTGTGACGTTGTCCTGGCAGACAACTCGACGCAGCTTCTGGTGGCCGTCGGGGAGGACCTGGCTCTTCTGGACGTGCGGACTCAGACTTACCGGCCCCTGCTCTCTACTGAGACTGAGCCCCGTGCCCTGGTGTACGACTTGCTCCGGGAAACCTACTACTGGCTGACAGAAGAGGGCGAGCTCTGTGCCCACCACCCGGGGAAGGGTGCACAGCTTCTCTATGCAGGTGCCGAGATGCAAGGTTGCTGGGTCCTGCAGTGGGGCTGAGATGGGTGCTGAGACCTGGCCTGCCACCCCAGCCCTGCTTTCCTGTGGAGGAGGGGGCAAGCTGGATTTTGTGGCCAGGAGCTGAGGCTGTGTGCGTTAACCACTCCATCTCTGCAGATGCTGGGGAGGTGAACAGCATCTCCGTGGACTGGTTCACAGGGCAGCTGTACTGGGCCAGCAGCCACCCTGCGGCCATCTGTGCAGGGCTGGGTGATGGCCGGGGCTACGTGACGGTGCTGGGGAAGGATGTGGCCCCAGAACAGCTGATGGTGTATCCAGCAGCAAGGTAAGGAGTGGGGGAGGCAGGGATCCTGAAGGAGCCGAGGCCATGCTGGGGGGTGAGGGAGTGTGGGGGGGGATTGGCAGCCCTGGGGGTATACCAAGAGGTGGGTGCCTGTCCTCAGGTCCATGTACTGGGTCAACCGTGGGCAGAGGGGCCGGACAGTCATCGCTGCAGCTGGCATGGATGGCTCAAACCGCCGGGAGCTCACGGTGGTGTCCATGGAGGAGCCTGTGGGGCTGAGCCTGGACCATGTGGCCGGCAGGCTGTACTGGATCAGCGAGTACAAGGAGGTAGGGACGGGGGGCAGCAGGGCTCAGCCCCACCGTGTGCTGGGAGGTGGCGAGGTGGGGTGGGAATGGTGGCCCTGGTTCCCCTGTGGCATGGGAAGGAGCAGGGAGCAGTGCCCCGGCACACGTTGTGGGGTTGGGAGGGGGAGTTCACCTCTGAGCCCCGTGGCTGTGGGGCATTGCTGGGGTCTGCAGCCAAGGATCCCTGCGCTGAGGTGTGCCACGTGGTTGCTGTGCTCTGTCCCCAGTCCATCGAGACGCTGCAGGTGGATGGCAGTGGGCGCCACTCCTTCCCCTCCGTCCTGCGGAGCCACACGGAGCCACTGGGCCTGGCTGTGTTCGAGAGCCGGTTCTTCTGGGCCGATGGCACCGAGTTGGTGTCTGCCAGCAGGGTCTTTCCCCAGGAGCACGCTGTGCTGCTCCGGGCCCCGGTCTCGGCTTTCACTGTGCTGCACATGCTGTACCAGCCACCGCGTGAGTACTGCGCCGGGTCCCACCTGATGGCTCTGCTGGTCCTGTGGCGAGGGCTGCCCTGTGGGGTTGTGGCAGGAGGGACATGCTGACCCCCCAGGAAAGCTGCTGTGTCCCCTCAGTGTGGCTGGTACCCTGCCTGGGGCAGCTGGCCCCTGTCCTGCCACAGGACGTCCTGTGGGTACAGGGAGAAGCACGAGGGATGGCAGCTGCCTGAGTTCCTCATGTCCTCTTTGCTCCCAGGGGATACCGCTGCTTGTGCTCCTGGCCTGTGCAGTCACCTTTGCCTCCTGTCCCCTGTGCACCCTCGGGGCTACAAGTGTGCCTGTCCGGAGGGCCTCTACCTCCTGCCCTCAGGGAAGTGTGCAGGTGAGCAGGGCCTGCTGGGCTGCCCGTGGCAGGGTGCATCCCTGCCTTGTGGCAGCTCAGGAGGGGCCCTGGGCAGCCCTTTGTGGTGCTGTGCCCTGTGCAGGAAGGGAAGAGGGGTGCGGTCTGCACCCTGGGGAGGGGGCGAAGGTGTTGCATGGGAACAAGGGACCCCTTTGTCTCTCTGGTGTGTGGCCTGGTGCCTCAGCAGCCCTTTAGAGCGTCAGCCCTGCTTGCCTGCAGAGGCTGCCTGGGCTGTGCCCGTCCAGCACCCTGGAGACATGCTCACACACTGCCCTTGTGCCCCACAGAGCTGTCCATCGCATACTCCTCAGGGACAGCCATCTCCCTGGTGCAGGTGGGCCCCGGACCACGCAGCCGACGAGTGCGGGAGTGGCGGGAGCCCCTCCACCTACAGGACGTGGACTGGCAGAGGTCAGTGCTCTACGGGACAGATGACAGCGGGACGCTGCTGCGTGTTGTGGGGCACCCTGGGAGGAGAGAAACCATCATGACCAGGCTGCCAGGTGAGATCCTGTGGGGTGATGGAGCCCTGTGGTGTCACGCTTGCTTTCTTGGGGCTCCCAGAGATGTGAGGCTCTTCTGCCGCAGAGCTCAGCAGTCCCTTGGTGCCCGTGCTGGGGCTGTGCTGAGGCACCAGTCAGCTGTGCCCTGGCTGTAGGGACAGGGGGGACCCAGGCGGAGGAGCTGGGCCATGCGACAGCCCCATAACTGCTTGCTTGCCTGCCTGCTGTTGCCAAGTCTGCTCTGCCCGCGTGGACATCCGCTCAGGGAACCTGTACTGGCTGGCATGTAACCGGAGGGACATCGGCGTGACCCAGGCACCTGACATGACCTCGCACATCCTGCACCGTGCTCGCAGCAGCATCCAGCACCTCTTCTTGGACTGGCAGCGGGGAGCTCTGTACTGGCTGGCTCGCGGGCAGCCCCTGCAGCAGCTCAGCCTGGCTGGGGGTGACCCACGGGATGCCTGGAACGAGACGTGGCCTGGAGAGCTGCCTGCGGCCATGGATAGCAGGGCTTTCAGCCTGCTCTGGAGCTCAGCCCTGGGTGAGCCCTGGAGAAATCTGGAGCAGAGGGGGTTGCTGTAGAGGCAGGAGTGACCAGCCGTGCTCTACAAGCAGCAGGTCCCTGCCTGGGTGGTGAGATGCTCTTGGGACAGGCTTTGTCCCACGGGTGGACTCCTGTCCTCAGCCATGGGGTCCCTGCCATAACTGAGGGGTACTGGGGGCACAGGGTGAGCTACAAGGGGTGCCAGCAAACCCCAGGACCAAAACATCCCTCTGCCTGCAGGCCTGAGGGCACTGAGCCTGACCAAACGGCAAGCAGTCACCCTGGCACCCAGCTGGCCCCATGGTCTTGTGGCTGCCTTCGAGCCGTACCTGGTGTCCGTTAACAAGACTTCTCTGCTGCTCTGGGACCGGAGGACACTGGCCCTTGTGCTGTCTGTGCCAGCAGAAGGCGTGCAGGGAGTGGTGGCCTTCGTGGACTTGGAGCTGCCTGCAGGTAAGAGGGGCTGGGGCTCCGTGCCTAGCGTGGTACCTGGTGTGGTGGGGTGGCCCACACTGCTCCATGCTGCGGCAGTGCCAGGGTTCTGGGGGCCATCTGGGTTGCTCTTGGACGTGCCTGGAGTGTGGACAGCCCCAAATCCAGGCTCGTGTTCCAGTGCCTTCGCCAGTGCCAACAAGCAAAGGGCCTGCGCTGCCACTCCATCCACCCATGACCACTACTTCGAGGACAAGCACGACCACTACCTTGAGGACAAGCCCAACCATCACATCCGCTTGGCCTACCACCTCCACCACACGACCTCCACCTCGCAAGACCACCACTGTGCCTACCACCACAGCACCAAGCACCACCAGCCTGTCCACACCAACCAAAACCTCCCCTGCACCAACCACCACCACCAGCCGGTCAACCCCAACCACGACCTCTGCACCAGCCACCACACAAAGCACACAAACCAAGACCACCACGAGCACTGCCGCCACTGCTCGGTCTGTGCCAACCAAGCCTGCTGCCCCACGGCTAACTACGACCACGCAGCACACAACCATCCCTGCACGGGTGGAGCCCACCGTCCCACCCGCCCAGCCCAGCCCTGCACGCCCCCTCACCGTGGTCCCCCATCTCTCCTGCCCTCGCACACACATGCCCTGCCGCGACGGCACTGAGTGTGTGGCCCAGGAGTATGTGTGTGATGGAGAGAGGGACTGCGCAGATGGCTCTGACGAGGACGGCTGTGCCCAGCTCTGCGACACCCCAGGTAGGAGCCCTTCTCCAGTCCCTGCGCAGATGGGTGCCAGGATTTCTGGTGGGGTAGGTGGGATGGGGCCCCAAAAAGGTCTGCGTGTCCTGGCCTCCAAAGCTTGACCTAGGTATGGATGAACCAAGACCAGCTCAGTCTCCCTGAGGTGGTGCACGTGCACTGATTAACAGAAACCCTGTCCATGTAGTCTGGGGCCACTCCAAGTCGCTGGGGGGCTGGCACCCTGCCCACCAGCAGAAGGCTCAGCACAGCTCCTTGTCTCTCCAGGGGCCTTCCGCTGCGTGAGTGGCGCTGTGTGTGTAGGGGCTGGCGAGCACTGCGACGGGGTGCCTCAGTGCCCTGATGCCTCGGACGAGGCGGGCTGCTGGAGCCCCACGCAGGACTGCGCCCTGCGCTGTGACGCTGCCACCCGCTGCGTCCCCGAGAGCTGGCTGTGTGATGGCCACGCCGACTGCCTGGACCGTGCCGACGAGCAGCACTGCGGTGAGACCCTGGGGATGGTGGAGATGGCACAGGGTGAGCGTGGGGTGAACGCAGTGCCCCCTCTCATCCCCGTCTCCCCTCACAGTGCCCAAGGAGTGCGGCCCAGCTGAGTTCCCCTGCCGCAGTGGGCAGTGTGTGGCTGCGTCCCTGCGCTGCGACGGGGACCGTGACTGCCGGGACGGATCAGACGAGGAGGGCTGTGCCGTGCCGCGGCCCCTGCTGTGCCGTGAGGGCGAGGTGGCGTGTTCCCACAGCAGGCAGTGCGTGCCAGAGGCCTGGCGCTGCGATGGGGCCGCCGACTGCGAGGACGGCACGGATGAGCAGGTGGGTGTGCAGGGGAGATAGTCCTGCCCCAGCTCCTGGGGGGCTGGTGGCACCGCTCACCCCCCTGCTCCTGCAGGGCTGTCCCTGGGAGGAAGAGCTGTGCCGTGACCAGCAGTGGGGCTGCTCCCGGGGCCACGAGTGCATCCCCAGCGCCTGGCGGTGCGATGGAGAGGCTGACTGCACGGACGGCAGCGATGAGGCCAGCTGTGAGCAACGCGCTGTGTGTCCCCTTCGTGTCCCACTGCGGGCAGCTGGCAGGTCTCCAGCATGGAGGGAGACGGGAGAGCATTCTGCTCTGTGCTGAGAGGTCCTGTGTGCCGAGAGCCTATTCCCAGCCTTGCTGGTGGCTCCAGGCCCTGGCTGGGTGTTGTCCTTATGGGACTGGTGGCCTTGGCATTAGGATAGCTTCGAGGCAGGCTGCTGGCACAGCTTTGGGCATTGCTGCCACATGTCATGGGTACCCTGTGGGTGCAGCTCAGCTTGCCTTGGGCACATGGATTCGGTGGACGAGGCTCGGGGCAGCTTCCCCCTGTGTGTCCCTGCAGGCCAGCCCGCTCCGTGTCCAAGTCATGAGTACCCCTGCGGGCTGGGGGTCTGCCTCAACGTATCCCTGGTATGCAGCGGGCAGCAGGACTGCGTGAACGGCTCAGATGAGGGGGGGAACTGCTCCCTGTCCTGCCGGCTACGCTGCTCACAACTCTGCCACCCCTCACCCCAGGGCCCTGTGAGTGCCAGCAGCCCTCACCCGGGGGCTTGCACTGCTCTGCTGCCCTGTCCCAGCTGCAGGAGGAGCCCCATGCTCACCTCTTTCCCCACAGCGATGCTATTGTGCCCCGGGCTATCGGCTGGCCAAGGATGGCCTGACCTGCATGGACATAGATGAGTGCACGGAGTGGGGTGAGCGAGCCTGCAGCCAGACCTGCCTCAACGTCCCAGGGTCCTACAGCTGCGGCTGCCTCACTGGCTACCTGCTGGAGCCCGACGGCCGCATCTGCAAGCTGAGTGGTAAGCCCAGGGATCAGCAGGCAGCACTGGGAGCCCTGGTGTTCTACGGTTCGCTGGGAACCAGTGGGTACTCAGCCGTAATTATTGCATGCCAGCTTGTGGACAGCATCAGGGGGACGTGCTGTGCAGTAGCCCAGAAGGCTCTGACACCTGGGATGGCCATGTTTCCTGGGGCCACGGGGCCACCAGGGGCTGAGGGGCTCTGTGTCACCCCAGGACCAGAGCCCGTGTTGCTGGTGGCCGTGCAATCAGAGGTGCTGTCCTACGGCCTACGGAGTGGGCGTGAGGAGGTGCTGCTGGCCACTGACAAGGAGCGGATCGTCTTCTCGCTTGACTATGACCCGGTAGAGAGGAAAGTTTTCTGGATGGACCTGGCCACAGAGAGCATCTGCTGGCAGGGCCTCGACTCGGGCAAGAAGGGCACATTGGTGAAAGGTAGGCTGTGACGATGTGGGGTTGGTGGGGCTGGCCTGTGTCTGTGCAGTCTGTAGGATGCAGTTGCACCAGGCTGTGTCCTCTTGTGTGCAGAGGTGCTGGGGGGAGCCTGAGCTCCTGGGGTGCTGGAGACCCAGTCTAGGAACACTGTGTCCTATGCAGCTGCTATCCTATGGATGCTGACTCTTGGGCACGTTGCAGGGGTGAGGTCAGACTGTATCGCTGTGGACTGGCTTGGGAGGAACCTGTACTGGACGGATGGGGCAGCAGGGCAGGTGCTGGCCACTCATCTGGGGGCTGCCTGGCGAGGGAAACCAGAGTACACTGTGGTGCTGGATGGAGACATGGACAAGCCCCACTCCCTGGTGCTCCAACCTCTGGCTGGGTAAGGCTGGGGTAGGAGGACTTGGAGACCTTCTTGCCAGCCCTGCCTTGGCCCATTTTCCCCTGCAGAAGCAGGCAGTGGGATGGGGGAGAGTTGGGATGGCCTCGCCTGGGTGCTGTTGGGGCTGTATGACTGGGGAAGAGGAACCCCAGGCATCTGCCCCTGCCCCAGGCAGAGCTCTTAGTGCATCCCTGATGGAAATGGAAACCCTGTGCTGTCCTCTTCCCACCAGGATGCTGTACTGGTCAGAGGTGGGGAGCCTCCCCCGCCTGATGGAGGCCACCATGGATGGGAGCCGGCGGCATGTGCTGCTGGCGCAGGGGCTGGGCTGGCCCACAGCACTGGCCCTTGACCTCCCCGCCTCAAGGATCTTCTGGCTGGATGAGAAACTGAGCAGCGTGGGTTCTGCACGTCTGGACGGCACAGATGTGAAGGTGCGTGGCAGATGCTGTGGTCACAGGGCTGGGTCGGGTGCCAGGGTCAGCTCTAACAGCCTTCCTCTCCTCCAGGTGCTGCAGCTGGGCTGGGTCCGGAGCCCTTTTGCAGCAGCAGTGTGTGAGGGGCAGCTCTACTGGTCAGAGAGGAAGACGTGGTCGGTGCAGCAAGTGGACAAAGCTACTGGCAAGAACAGGACCGTGCTGCTCAAGCGACACGGGCAACCCCACGGCCTCCAGGTACCTACCCAAGGGAGCCCTGAACCCTGCTGCACCCACTCCACTTGGGCCCAGGGTGTGGAGGCATTGAGAGCTGTGGTCCTTGGGACAGTGGTCCCTGTGGTCAGGAGTCTCCAGCTGTCTTGTGGAGCTGCTAGGCCCTGGTCGGGCTGTGGGGCTGAGCCTGCCTTGCCCTACAGGTGATGCACCCAGCCCTGCGCCCGCCGGCCCCTAACCCATGTGCAGCGCATGGCTGCTCACACCTTTGTCTGCTGAGCACCCGGCACTCCGGGCAGTGCCGCTGCCCTACTGGGCTGACCCTGGCTGCCGATGAGACCACCTGCCTGCCCCTCCACGATTCAGCCTTTGCCCTCCTGGTGGCACCAGCAGCCGTGATGCAGGTACGCTCCTGCAGGGCCAGGCCTGGGGGCCACTCCCCTAGCTGCTCTTGGGGGAGCGGGGTCCCCATCCCAGCTCTGACTCCTTCCTCCAGGTCTACCTGAAGGACCTTCCCACAAAGGCTACATCCCAAGGCCTCCCTCCTCACCGGGCCCTGCCCCTGGCCAAGGTGGGACGCCTGACTGCTGTTGACTACGCGGTGAAGGACAAGAGCCTGTATTTTGCAGAGGTGGGGGGCGACTCCATCGGGCTGCTGCGCCTGAAGGACTCAGGCCGGCTCTCCTGGAAGCAGGCAGTGGCTGTGGAGGGCACGGTGTCCTCGCTGGCCCTGGACTGGCTGAGCGGAAACCTGTACTGGATCGGGGGGCAGCCAGCCAGCATCCACGTGGCTGCACCCGCCGGGCGCTGGGCCCTGGTGCTGCTCAGCGAGGGGCTGCAGGGGGCTGCCTGGCTGGCGCTCTGCCCTCGCGCGTCCACCATGTGCTTTGTCACTGCGGCGGGGAGGCGAGGGCCTGGAGCTGCAGTGGAGTGTGCGGCCATGGACGGCACCAGCCGCAGAGTGCTCTGGAGGAGAGCCCGGTCTCCTGCTGGCCTTGCCTTTGGGCGTGCTGGCACCAGGCTGTACTGGGCAGACCGGGGTGAGTGTGGGGTTGACCTAGGGTGCTCTGGCAGGTAGTAGTGCTGCAGGCGCTCACCCTACAGGGTGTAACTTCGGGCAGCCCTAAGCTCTGCGTGCCTTGCAGCTGATGCCCCCTGTGTCTGTGCCCACAGAGCGGGGTACCATCAGCAGCATTGAGCTGGATGGCTCCCAGTTCCGTCTGGTGTGGGAAGGGCTGCATGGCCTCTCGCTCTTCGCCATCGGAGATGGCTTTCTGCTCTGGACCACAGCCTCAACTAATGGTGAGTCCATCTGGGATGCACTGAGCTTCCTTCGGCTCCTCCTGCTGCCCCAGGACGCAGGGTCTCTGCCAGTCCCTGTGGGATACCGGGTAAAGGGCAGGCTGGAGGAGCGCCATCTCCTGTGCTAGGCACCTCTGTGGGAGGAGGTGGAAAGGTGCTGAAACCAGTGTGTGTCCCCAGGCTCCACCAAGGTCTGGCACAGCCGACTGGAGCAGGCTAAGAGCTGGTGGTTCCCAGTGGAGCAGGAGCTGGTAGCCTTGAGGATTTACAGCCAGGTCTCGCAAGAAGGTGGGTCTGGGGCTGCCCCAGCCTCTGGTGTCTGGGGCGCTGAGTTGTGCCCCATAGAGGCTGTGCTAACTCGTGCTGTCCTGGCAGGCACCCACAGCTGTGCGAAGAGCAACGGGGGCTGCAGCCAGCTCTGCCTGCCCAACCCCACGGGACGGCAGTGCCGCTGCTCCCTCGGGTACCGCCTGGTGCATGAGGTGACCTGCGTGCTGGCCCCGCCATGCCAGGCCCCGCTGCGTGCTTGTGCTGACCTCCAGAGCTGCATCTCCAGAGAGCAGGTCTGCGATGGGCACCCCAACTGTGCTGATGGCTCCGATGAGTCGGGCTGTAAGTGCTTACCCCCTGCTGGGGCATGTCAGTGTCTCCCCTGGTTGGGAAGGGGACTCTCACCTGGGTCTCTGATCTGTGCTCACTCTTCCAGGCCCCTCTGTGGAGCCAAAGACACAGGTTCCTATGGTGGTGGCACCATCAGGTATCTCCCATGCAGAAGAGGAGAAACCAGCCATGCCCTCAGTTGCACCTGTGCCTCAGCAGCCTGTCCCCAGCCTGCCTGCAGCCCCCAGCCCTCGGGAGCACGAAGAACCCTTCCTGATAACTCCCAACACCGAGGAGGTGGTGGAAGCCATGCCGTGCAGCAGCGAGACGTGTAACCTGCGTGGGGACTGCGCCATCGAGGCTGGGCGGGTGATATGTCACTGCTCCCTGGGCTACCGTGGGGACTACTGCGAGGAGGCCGAGGTGCAGCCGGTGGCAGGACCCATCGCCCTGGGGGTGGCCGTGCTCCTGCTGCTGGCTGCGGCTGCTGTGGGGGCCCTGGCCAACATGCAGAGGCAGGATAGGCGGAGGAGGTGAGCTGTGGGGATGGAGAGAGGCAGGGTCTGTCTGCACAGGGACAAAGTGGGGTCTGGTGCATTCCTCTGCCACGTGGAAAGCTCCAGTCAACCCAATGATGCAGGTTGAGACCTGCTCCACCTTGAACACAGGGCTCTGTCATTCTGAGATTCTTTATTTTCTCTCCACAGGACCTCAAGCACCGCTTCCACCCGTGTGCTGACCCTGTACCACCGTGAAAGTGACCCCGAGGAAGAGGATGAGGAGGAGGAAGAGCTTCCCCCCAAAAGCAACACCTTTGTGAACGAAGCTTATGACGGGAAAGAGGTGAGCAGCGTGTGGAGTAGGCCCTGCTAGGAACCCTCTTGATACCCTGGCTTGCCCTGAGGCTCCCCCAGATATATCTCAGGCCCAGTCCATGCTTGCTGAGGCAAGAGAGGAGCAGAATGTAGGGATGCCAGGAGTCTGACCTGATGGAGGGGCTGTCCCGCTCCTCCTGTGGCCAGAACCCCCATGCCAAGGTGTGGGTGGGCCCAAGGAGGCTGGTGTAGATCCATCCTTGATGCACTTAATCTGTTGTCTGTGCAGGAGCTGCCAGCCACACTTGGGAAGGGAACTTCTCGCCCTGATTCTGTATCTCCATAAAGGAACATCGTGCAGCATCTCTGTTGCCGTGGTGGTTTGTGTTTTGGGGAGCAGAGGGTGCTCTGGGCTCTGTTGGGATAGAAAACTGGCCTAAAGAGCTCTGCAAGCAGGCTGGCTCGGCTCAGCCCAGTTATGCAGGCTGTTGAGTGGGATTTTATCGTGCAGTTCTGGCCCCTTAGGTGTTCCTTACAAACCAGTGCGACCAGTTTTACTGCCTTGCACCAAGCTAATGATGGAAAGGAAAATATAAGCTATTTTTCCCCAAAGTGGAGGAAGGAGAAACCTCCTCCTGAGCCCATTTTATATAACCATGGGAGAAAAGTCCTTGAGGAAGGTGGTTATAAAAACCACCTGTCCTCTTGCAGACCTTTCCTCCTCACTTCAGGTGAAGCACAGGGGAGCAGGGCTGGCCATGCCTCTGGCTCTCAGCCCAGCCTGCCTGGCAGAAAGCCCGTAACTACCCCACAGCATGGACCTGTTCCTCTTCATTTATTTTCATGTTTACACAGCCCTGAGCTGAGCAGAGATGTGGGAGGTGCTCCCCTCCCCACTTCCCCACCCTGCAGGCTGTGCAGTTGTAAGCAGTGTCCTGCCCGTGTGAGAACACCCTGAGACACTGCACGGTGCAGGGCGACGAGCTGCACAGAGTGTCTGGAGCACACAAAGCACAGCTTTGGCACAGTCACAAAGCCTGGAGTGTAGCAGGCTTTTGAGGAGGCTGCAGAGATTGAAGCTGGGTCCTTGTTCTGAGGTGTCCTAGAGCCTGGGGAGGCAGGAGCCAGCACCCTTCTCAGCACCAGGCAGGGCAGTGCCCGCTGCTCTCCCCGTGCTGGAGCTACAGGTCAGAGTCACAAGGCAGGGTGTTCTTCCAGTGCTGCCTGTCTCGCTCATCCTCCAGCACGTCCCAGGGGTTGCTGTAGGCACCAGTGGTGGAGGGTGGCCCAGGGTCCCTCACAGGGCCAGCGGGGTATTTGGGGGCCCTGCACTTCTTGCAGCAGCGGTGGAAACTGAGGGTGAGGGCCAGCCCCCCCAGGATCTCCAGACAGCTCCCCAGGTAGCTCAGCACCAAGCTGTAACCCGCAGCAAGCGTGCTGCCAGATGCAGCAGGTAGTGTCCACAGCTCGTGGGTGTACCAGGACACGGGTACAAGGCTCAGCAGCCCCGAGAGGAGCAGCACGAGCCCTGCTGCCCCAGCCACCGGGTGCCGGGGCTCCTCCTGCCAGCAGCGCACCCCCAGGGTG
Source organism: Nettapus auritus (assembly GCA_011076525.1). Lineage (NCBI taxonomy): Eukaryota > Metazoa > Chordata > Aves > Anseriformes > Anatidae > Nettapus > Nettapus auritus. The sequence goes on along the minus strand of CM021768.1, from coordinate 32,235,428 downwards.
GCCACCACCAAGCCCAGGAGGGTGAGCACCAGCGAGGTGGGCATCAGCCCTCGGGCCACCTGCACGGACACCTCCTTGAAGTAGCCCAGCTCGTCTACCTGCCCACAGCGGCGGTCGTGGTTGCTCTGCCTCTCGCTGCACAGGTCCCAGATGCCCTGCTCCAAGACGAGGTCGGAGGGCTGCTCGGGTACGAGGCTCACCTGCCTCCAGCTGGGTGTCATTGTGCCTACCAGTGTCAGCAGGAGCCCGCAGGGGCATAGCACCAGGCCCACAATCATCTCCTTTGGCGTCCTCATGCTCGGAGGGTGGGTGCTCTCCGAATTCAGCTCCTGCTCGCTGAAGGCAGGGAGATCAGCGCGGGCTCTGTGCCCGTGGGGTTATCCTGTGACAGGGCAGGAGCCCCAGGTCCCGTGGGGCAAACAGCCGGCAGGTGAGGTGCTGGAGGTGGCTGTGCTGCGGGAGGTGCTGGCAGCAGGAGGAAGTGCAGGCAGGGAGGAGCCGGGAGCAGGCAGTGCTGGCCAGCACCCAGCCAGCACGGTGGGGGCAGCACCCTCCAGCAGCACGGCAGGGCCATGGCACCGCACGAGCCAACACCACATCGGTCCCTCACAAGTAGAGGGGCTGGGATGCCAGGGGCAGGAACCAGTTTATGAAAATCATTCATTAACATGCAACTGCAACTCTAGTTGTAATCAGTAAGGACCCTGTGTTCCTCCGCTGGCCCAAGAGACATTCCCAACCCCTTCATTTCCTCACTTACCATCCCAGCAAGCATCTCCCCATACATCAGGGACCGCTCCTGAGCTTGGCCCTGCTCAGAAGCACGCCCGCAGGTGGTGGTGGCAGCCCAGCCCTCAGCAGGAAAAGTTCCTGGGATGTCCCTTGGGGCAGCTGTGGGTAAATTGGCACGTTTTGAGCTTCCCTACCTGGGCCTTTGCTCCACAAAAAGCACTGGTCTTGTGTGTCTCCCAGTTTCGCTGAATTTCTGCCGGTCACGCTGTGCCCAAAAGAGGGCAGCATCCTCTCTGGATTAATTTGGGATGATCAATCCTAGTTGAGCAGGAGCCTGGCTGCACGCCTTCCCAACAGCATCCTTCCACTGGTGAGCATGTGGCCTCGGCCACCTCAGGGTTGCCCGACTGCCCCAGGAGCCCTTTGGTCTGTGGGAGCCAGAGCATTTGGGGAGCTGATTGAGGGGCTGATTGACCACTGCTCAAGCAGGGTCACCTAGAGCACATCGCAAAGGAACACGTCCAGGTAGGTTTTGAATATCCCCAGAGAAGGAGACTCCACAGCCTTTCTGGACCTTCCGTTTTGTTTGTAATGCCCAGCAGCACTGTGATCTGCACTTTGGGCTGGCGCCCAGGCTCCTGATCGCAGGGTAACAATAAGCAGATTAGGTGATGTGGTCCTGATGCTCAATGACCTGCTCTGAGTAAGCCCAGGGAAGGAAATGGGATTAACAGAGCTGTTTCCCACTCTTCCTACAGGGTTATAGATTGTTCATTTCTTTCCCTTTTGGTTTTTAATGAAGTGGTGTGAAAAGCCATTCAAAGCAGAGGCTGGCCCTTCCTAGCTCTGGGGAAGCATTCAAAGCCATCTGGTCGCGGAGATAAAATGGGCTGGCTGAAATGGCCTTCCTTCCCACATTTCCCCAGCTGCTGGGTGGGGAGAGCTACCTTACTTGGTGTTTGCTACTTCTACAAGGACATCGTTTTTCCTACCTTGGCAAAGCCATGATGAGGGAAACTTTGTCTAGGCCTGGCTGAGTAGGCTTGCAACTTTTTTTACTCCCTTTGTAAACTGAAGTACCATCAGGAGGCCTTGAGCTAACAGGAAGGGGAAAAGATCTAGGGTAGGATGGTCAGAACTTTTGCCCAGTTCCAAGGAGAAAATAATAATAATAATAATAATAATAATAATAATAAACAGAACAGGCTACTGAGTGTCAAGTTGCTGCTTCCAGCCGCATGTACCCTGCATCACTGAAGGCTGCAGACATACTTGAGGCAAGAATGCTGTGATCATCAAGAGCAAGAGTCTGTGACCAGACTCCCAGGCCCAGCTGAGCTTTTAAGAAGTGATTCGGGAGGGGAGGAGAGTCCTGTTGCACAAAGGCAGCCCTGTGCTGTCTGGATTTGTGGCACTGAGAATAGCAGGGCATGCGCCTGCTGGGGGCTGCTCCCACCCCCTTCCTGCCGTGCTGCAGGGCTTGTCTTCAGAAGTAGCAGGATCTCTCAGCATCCTGTTTGCTGTACTGGGAACAGCCAGGGCCGGGGCTGTTTAGCAGAAGCCTGCAGCTGGCAATTCCTGTTTATGTCCTGCTGACCATGGGGCTCCACATCTGCCATATGCAGCAAGGCAGCGGGGCTGCAAGGCCGGAGGGGGCATCAGGCCTGGCTCAGTGCCTGTGTCCCAGGGGCTTGAATATCTCCATAGCGTCGTGCTGCCTGCATGTGATGTGAGTTACGTTGTACCTGAGTCCTGGCCATATGTCCTTTGCACTCTCTCTGTTTTAATGGCAAAGCCTGGCAGCCCCCTGCCTTCTGCCTGCTGAAGGTGAAGGGGGCTGGATGGGAACAGGAGCTGGGTGCACTTGGGGATGGTAATATCAATATCGTTCAGTCCAGTTCTTTGGCCACTGTCCATCTGTGTTTGCCTCTGTGCTGAAACCCTGAATCCTCATAGAGTAGAAACAAGGCAGGATGACTTGAACAGCCCATGCTGGGTTGTTCAGGCCTGGTTGTGTAAGCCTCTCCCCGGTCTCCATCCCCCCTGGAAGTCTCCTTAGGCAGGTGTTCAGGTTGGGGGACCTGGTTCTGACAGCTCCATTTTGCTGCTTTTTCTTCTAGAATTTGGAGTGTGAAATTAGGATTCCCCATTATCTCAGCTATAACTTTGAGCCATGGCCCCGGCAGCATGTGGGAGCAGCCACGATGTGCTCTGCACAGTGCAATCAGCAACTGCAATGGGCTTATCTCAGCCCAGCTCCTGGCTTCCTCCCTGGACACAGTGTTGTCTTTGTGCCTGCCTTCTGGGATGCTGAGAGCAACCCCCTGGGGCAGGACAGTGCCTGGGGCCCTGCTTGCCAGCTGAATGAGGAGCAGCCACCTGTATGCCCTCTGCAGAGCTCAGGCAGCAGCGGTCAGCACCCGACATGCAGCTCCATGCCCCAGCTCTCCAGCCCTCAGGCTGTGTCTTCTGGGAGCAGATTTAGCAGCTTCTCATTTGCCTGCCACCCTCCAGGCTGGACGTGGCAGTTGTCAGGCTGTGCTTTAGGGGGGTATCAGAGACCAGAAGCTGTGTTGGGCATGCAAAGGGTTTGCAAGTCCTGTGCTGGTAGATCCCCCTCTAGGGCTGTGACCTAGCACACAGGTTTTACTACGCTCATACCATGGCCTGCAGGAGTCCTGACTGTTTCCCCCAGACCCAAAACCCAGCATGAGGGAGCTGCATACAACCACACAGCCTGGGGCTGGCATCCTGTGGTGCCTGCAGAGAGCAGCAGATCTCAGTGTTCCTGCTCTGCTCCTGCAGCCCAGCTGTGATCTGAAAACCACTCAGGCTAAATCCTGGGAATGAGCTGTTGAAAGCATTATTAGATGCCCCCCAGCTATTCACTCATCTGTTAAACCCTCCCTTCCAAGCTGCTGCATTTGGACTTGCAGATTGCCCAGAGTATCTTCTGAGTCTTTGCTTTCAGTTCAGAAAACGATATAAAAAGCATTTTTGCAGCTATTTCTATTTTTGTCTGACTCAATCCTAAAAGGGCTGAGAGTGGTTTGGCCGTGAAGCTCTTGCTCTGGGTTTCCAGGATGCGGTCCTTTTCAGACGGGAGAAGAGAGCTGTTAGAGCTCTGGCTGTGGAAACTGCATGTTTGTCCAGCTCCTGGGCTACAGATCTTGGAGCAAAAGGCAGTGCCAGTGCCTGTGGGCACTGAACGTGTTGCAACCAGCAAGGTGAAAGCAGTACTTTGTAACGAGGTTCATCTACCTACTGTAAATGTGACTCACCTGCACGTACTTTGCTCTTTCCTTGGGCTAAAAAGCCAGAATCCATTGCAAAGCTAGTTTATGACTGTGCCACTGCTCAGGAAAGCATGGGACTCTTCCAGGTTAGTCAGGGAAATTCTGCAAATGAAAGAGAAACACTTTATGCGTGTCAGATCCATGCAGCACAATATAACTTCAGTGTATGTGATACCATCAACACAAGCTTTCAAGGAAACCAGCACTCCAGTGGAGACAAAACCAATTGATTTTGGCACAGAAATGCCAGCTGAAACCACTAACTGCAGAGCATGCATAAGCAGCTCCTGGGTGTAAACTGTCCCCTGATGCAGGACTGGACCACAGCAGCAATGCCAAAGCATGTCCCTCCTCGTGTTCTTCGTCCTGTCAACTTCCTTGAGGAATGAGCTCTGAGATGTGGCCCAGCTAATGTGCTGCTCTGAGGATGCAGCAAACCCAGTATGTTGGTCTCCAAAGTCTCGTCTTGCTGTTTTGCAGCCCCTCAGGGAGACACTTATACCTCCTGCTATAGGAGGGGGTGGCAGTGTAGCAGGGCAAGGAATGCTCAAAAGCTTGTAGGTCTTTATATAAGTCATTAATTAATTATTATTATTCATTAATACCCATGGAAGCAGCAACTTTTCATCATAAGAAGGAGATCCAACCCTGGTACATGATTTAGGCCAAGGAGGTATTCCCAGGACATTCCTTTTTCCTTTTCTTTTTATTTTTTTTATTTTTTTTATTTTTTTCCTTTTTCCTTTTTTTTTTTTCCCTTTTTTTTTTTTTTCTTTTTTCTTTCTTTTTTCTTTTTCCTCTTTTTTAATTTTATTTTATTTTATTTTATTTTTTCCCACTTGGACCGTACGGAGCTAGGAGAAGGCTTGACACTGCCACTTACATGACTGTAGCATAGTTCTGGGCCTTTGGTGGGATTACTGAATCCACAGTACAGCAGTGGATGCTTAAATACTGTGCTTCACTGCTGGGGAAAGCAGAGTCCGGGGATTTTTTTTCTATGTGGTTGGTTGGTTGGTTTTGGTTCTGTTTCACACTGCTGTCTGCTCTCCAGGACCATGAATGAGGAAGGTCACTTTAAACCTTAGAAATCCCTAAAGGGGGTGAGCCCTTCTGGGGTGGTGGGTGTCCGTGTGTTGCAGGAGTCTGATTTAAGCAGATCTGCTTACCATCACTGGTGCTGTGCCGGTGTGCCATCGCAGTGTGGGGCATTAACACAACGCTGGAGGCAGTCAGCAAGACAGAAAGTGAGAGATATCACTTAAAGCAAAAGCATAGGAACGTGCATTTACCAGCAGGGAAACAAAGGAGGAAACAATATGTCCTGGAGCAACATCAGCTTCAAAGGAGCATCAAGCACGAGCACCAAGACAAAACAGTTCAAAACTGTGTGTGACACCCAGCGCTTTGCTAGACAATAGCAATAAATTAGCCATGCTCATCAAAGCTTTGTCATGAAGGAAGGCATGGAAAACTGCCAGACAGATTGGGAGAGCAGGCTGCAAGGGGGAGGTGTCTCTGGCAAGGCAGAGCTTGGCATCGTGGTTACACAGCTCTCGAGGCATCTGCAATGGTTTAACAGAGCACAGGGAAAAGACCCTGGACAGTGCTGGGCACTGGCTGGATGGCAAAGAAACCAGAGAGCCCAATGATCTCTTGTGGACACACAATGGTTCCCATCCTCTCATAATGTTCATTGGACGTGGTGGCTTGGGAGAGAGGAGAGGGCTTTGCTGGCAGTGTTGGCCTGTGCCACGGAGATAGGACTTCCTCACTGGTCTGTCTGTGGTGGCCAGGTGTTTGCAGCTGGCTGCAGGGATGCCCTTGTCTGGGGCTGACTGCTGCTCACTGGGTACAGCACCCTTTGGGGGTCATCTCTCTCTGAAGTGGGCACAGGCTGCATACCACATGCCACATGGATAATTGACACCCAACATTATTTCCAGCCCATTGGAGTTTTGTTAAAGCAAAGCTGTCATGAGAGAGCAGCTGGCCTTGGCTAGCTGCCTGTTCCCATCACCCTTGCCTGTGCCAGACACTTGGATAAGAAGGAGGAGGGCAGGCACAGCAGTCATGGACAGGGTAAAGCTGTGGTGAACCATCTCCAGCCACTAAGTGTGAACACCTCTGGGGAACCAGTTTGGTCCCTGACACTTAGTGAGCAATGGGAATAGAGTTGTAAGCATCCTTACACTGTATGACAAGCACTCTGAATGATTTTCTGCCAAATCACTGAGAGAAGAAATTGAAATGGTGTAGTATGGAATGGTTCTTGTCTGCTTCTTAGCTTGTATATTAGCCCTAAGTGACTATATTTGTCCTTCCTGCATGTTAATTTTCCAGGCACTGAATTATGGATCTATAGCTTGCATTCAATTCTTTTAAACATAGGACGCTGTGCTCATCCTTTGCTATTGCCTTGGTCCTGCTCCAGCCCTCCAGCAGTTCTTGGATAGCATGACTTGAGAACTGGAGGTGGCTCCTCCTCTGATAATGGGTGTTGCTACAGCTCATACACATTTCACCTAGCTAAAAGTTCGTGAACCTCTTCTTTCGCAATCCTGGACCATTTCCAGACCCCTTTTCTGCTCATCATCATGGCTAAATGCCGGGGCAAGGGTTTGGCTTAGTAACTGTAGGTGCTTGAGAGAGACTGCAGAGTTTCAGCCAGTTATCTGTTTATCTTGGTGGTTTGTAGAGGGCAATGGATCCTTTCAGTGGGTTATATGCCTCTAGATTTGACTTTCATGTGAAGGTTAAGCACAAGAAAGATAGCAGTGTCATAAGTTTCTCCCATTTGGTTTCCTCAAATGATCAATAGTGGTGGTCCCACCTGCCCCTTGGTCCTTCCTCTTCACCCCCAAAAGGTTGCTTCTCAGGTCCATCACTAGCTTTTCAGCATCTCAGCTGTCTTCCCATGGGTAAGTGGTCATTGTCAAAGCAAACACTGAGCACAGAGCTAGCTGATTCATCAGGGTATAACTACAGAGTTTGCCCTGGGATGTAGGAAAGACCATTGGGCTGCACAGCAATGCCCTGGGTTTTCTGCTCCTCTTCTTTCTGTGACAACAGCTTGACTAGATTAAGGTGAGAAGCTTGTGGTTATGATACTTTGAGTTGGCACTGAGTTCTTTGCTCCCTCCTTCATCCTCAAGATCCGACATTCATCTGGCCTGCCCAAAGTAACCTGTAGGTACTTGAGACCCCTACTATCTTGTTAAATACTCTTGGCAGCTGTAGAAGTGAGCAAATTATTGTAGCTCAGGTGCCTGGCATAGTAACCAAGGCCGAAGAGTCTGGAGATGTGTCCTAGAGGCCAGCAGGAGACAGAAGAAAAGACTTCCTCATCTTTTGGAGATGACCAGGATCATCCAGGCAGCACCAGTGAAATCTTACCATGAGCTGCCTAGCACAGACGGCTCACTGGATGTGTTTTGGGAGGGCATGAGGAGGTACCATACGCAGATAGCTCGGCCTGGACTTCCACTCCAGCACCTGCCTTTGGAAGATGGAGCAAGGGGCTTTCTCCCAAGACACTCCGCAAACATGGCAGGAGAGACACCTTTTTTTTTTTTTTTTCTCCAGGAAGCTCACTGCACGTTTGGAAAACAGTGTTAGTTTACAGCCTGGCCCCGAATAAACATTTGCATGCCTTTGCCCACTGCTGCCGACACTCTTCCCTCAGCCCTCTGATTCACCCAGGCCTGCCTTGTCTTTGCACGCCAGTGACGCCCGGGGAGCTGGGCAGTTACCAGAAGACAGTGAATCACCTGAAACATCCGCTAACCTCATTCTGCAGGAGCTCGTTGTACTTACAGGACAAATTCCAGTTCTCGACTCTTCTGATAATTCTCTGCCCACAAAACATGCAGCCATTCCTGGGCACATTTCGGCCTGTCTCAGTGAGGGACACAGGTGGTGCAGGCCTGGAGCTAGAAGACAAGGGCAGCAGCTCCTCTACTGCTCCATAAATCAAGGCCCACTGATAAAATAAAAAGGGGGGCTCATTTGTCTGATGCCACTCTTGAAAGGCTGAATCTTATCTTTGCAAAAACAGCCCCTGGGAGAGGAGATAGCACAGAAACATACCATATATCTTCCCACCCCACCATGTGTTTTTCTGCTCTACTCCAAGAGCCAATGAGTACTAATGCCAAGGTGCTGTGCCCGATGCACATCACAGCCTGGCACAGTACTTTAGCATTTCAGGTAGTAATCAGGCTGGTGTCCCTGCCCTGTTTTAGTGCTGATGGGACCCTCACTACAGCCTGCACCAGTCTTCCCCATAGGTGATGCCCATTCTGTGATTTGGTGATGAGGAGCCTGGGAATAGTAAACCCAAATACATCAACTATTGTCCAAGGAGACCTGCAAGTTTGCTGGAGGCCAGGAGATTTCCATATGCCTGTGCAGTTTGGGCACAGCAGGAGAAAAGATTGTGGTCTCCATGGACCTCGGGTCCTCTTACATGGGAACATTCCTGCCGGCTCTGGAAGAAGCACAGCAGCCTCTGGTCAGTGTGGCTCTACCTTCTTGTACCTGTGTGTCTCCTTGGACTGTTGGCCATCACTTGTCATAGAGAATTCTGGCCACGAGTGGCTTTTTGGAGGTGCATCTTCCGGCCAGCCTGGGCTACAACATCCAGCCAGTTAGCTCCGCCACGCTGTTGGAGGAGTCCCCAGTCATGTGGACTGCCCAGGAGAACCAAATGGCTCTGCACAACTGGACTCATGGCATGAGTGCACCCTGCTTTGAGGAGTGAGAGCTTTGGAAGATGGCTTTCAAATATAAAGGGTGTGAGCACGTGGAAACTCTGACGTTTCCCTGCAGACATGCTCATGGGTGTGTCGGCTGCTCTCAAGGTGTGGCTGTTATCTGAGTTTTGCTGTTTTCTTTTATTACACTCAGGACATAATTTGCATTCAGCTGTCTCCAGTCTCCTGTGGCTGCCACCTTTCAGGAGCAGCAGGCCCCAAAGAAGCAGATAGCTCACAGTCTCACATCTTCCTGCAACCGAGAGAGCACAGACTGGGCCCAAGCTTTGTCTGCAGACCAAATACCTTGCTGACATATTTCTAGGGGGAGCACAGTCCTGCTAGATGGCTGGTGACTGTCCTTAAGCAAGCCTTCTGTAGGTGACATGGTGCCTCTGCCATCTCTGGGCTCATTCCTGTAAGTCAATTTCACTTCACAGTTGATTTCATTTCCCAGTTGACTTTGAGAGCTCTCATTCAGAAAATGTCCTAGGAGACACCTCTGCCACACCTCTTGCAAATACAGCTCATCTCTGAGATCCGTTGATTTTCTGCAGATGAAATCCTTCTTTGGGGCTTCCCAGGGGAAACCTATGACAAGGTCTTATCTGCACTTGTTCCCCACTGACAGCCAGGACAGGGGCATCGGCTGCACTTCTCTGAATAGCCACAAACACACAGAGGGTGTTAAAGCAGATGCTAGTTGTCCTCAGTGAAGGCCTCTGGTGTCTGCAGGGAGATGTGGTAGCCCTTAAGAGGGGAACGTCCTCTCTTGGTGTGAGAAATGACCCCAAGGTTAATATCAGGTTGATTCCTCTCCATAAGTAGCTCCAGGCTCCAAATCTGACCTCCAAAAATCATAATAATAATTTAATATAAACCTGGGGCTGGCTGTGATTTGCATTTACATTTTCAAGGGAGGTGTTCCTGCACTGCAGAATTGGCAGAGGAAAGCCCAACTGCTGCAGTACCCGTAGGGGCCTTACCTGCTCTACCCTCCTTTCAAAGGGCTTTACCCTTCATTTTTTAATGGCACAAGGCACAGAGGGCTACAGCCTGCATCTCCCCAACATGCCCCAGGCCGGAATGTTCCACTGTGCCCAGTTTGGCAGGAGATGTGGGGCTCTGCTTCTCGGTTTAGCCTTTGAACTTCCCAAGCTGGGCTCAAAGGCCTCTGGGGATAGGGCATTTTCCTGAGTGAGGGCAGTGCTGTGCTGTTAGCAGATCTGGGCAGCCCTAGGGAGCCAATAAACCACATGTGATGCTGAAAAGCAGCAAAATGGATGAGGGACTTCTGTTAGCTGAGTTCACGGGGGCTTCCAAAGCCCCTCTTGAAGTTTCCCCCCTCTGCCCGTGCTACTTCATCCTGTTCATTTATATCCTAGCTCTACTTTCTTGTACGCTGTTGGTTTTTTGTCTCCCTTTTGTTTACCTGTCCTGGACATAGAGGAGTCCTTGGGTGCTATCAACATCTCTTTCTGTTTGGGCTAACCCCAGTGTTTTGCCTTATTTTCATACTTCTCCTATCAACACAGCCACTATGGGTACAAGGACCTCTCCTCTCCTCTTCTTTCCATCCCTTTAAATCATAGCCTGGGGTGCACCACTGGTGTTGCCTGCAATGTAGCCAGAGGTCTAGGATACCTCTCCCCATGGGGGTGCGTACAAAAGGGTAGCACTCCATGGGTATACCATGGGTGCTGACCTCTGTGGCTCCGGCCTTGGGCAGCCCTGGTCCTCCCAGTGCCTCCCATATGGTCCAGTTGGACCAGGCTGTGCTCATCCTTGGGGGGAACGCTGCTTGGAGGCTTGCTGCCTTCCCCGAGTCATGTCAAAATCTGTCCCAAATATTCTCTTTGAAGCTCTTCACGCAGCGCCGAAGTGATCTTGCCTTCAAAGAGGCTGCCGGAGACAGGCAGGCTGCTTGAAAGACACTCGAGCGGTCTTGCATCACGTTCAGGCTGCATTAAAATTTCACTGCGCTGTTTTCACACCTCAGATGAAACACAGTTCCTCCTGAAAAGCATCTAAGGGTGAGAGAGGGGGAATGTGTGTGAGGAAGGGGGTTTTTTGAAAGGGATTATTAATGCACGGGGATGCTTTGGTGTGTGCGAGAGGCCCTGAATGGCAGCTCCGTGCTGATTTTCTCCATGCTCATTAACAGTGAGGGGTGTAGCTGCTGCAGGGTGAGCAGAGTGAGGGGGGGGATGAGGCTGCTGCTTCGTGGGGGATGCTCCTGGCTGGGGAGAGGACGTGGGAACCGAGGGAGGTGGGTGCTGGCTGCCTCTGAAGAGGCAGTTTCGGGTTGTGAGCTCAACGCCTGCCTCCGTTCAGGAGGCTGCTACCCTACAAGTCTTTTCTTGATGTGCAAACAATTAAAAAGAGGGTGTGGGGAGAAGATGGAGAAAGCAAACACCTCTGTTGGCTCCGGGTCTGGCCGCTGCCACAGCTGCTCACCTAAGGCAGCCCTCGCAGGGGGAAGTTTCACCCAGGGAAAATCGTTCTGGGCTGCTTGCAGGTCGCAGTCTGGGAAGGCAAGTGAGAGCTGCTTTCAGCTCTGGGTACAAAGGGCCTTCCTCCCTCTTCTCTCTGGGTACACAGAGTGAGTCTCTTGGGTCTTTTTACCACAGGTTGCAGTCCTCCTTTTGCTGCTCCCCAAACTGAGCATTTATTTCTTTATGCCAAAGCTAAAATATGCCGTTTTCCTGATTTAAAAGGGGGCAAAGGTGCGTACGGGCCCTGTGCCCCCTGCTACCACTCCCTCTGTCCTGGCTGGTTCGCTGCAGCGATGCCCTCAGCCAGTATCGATGCCTGTCACCCTGCTGACAGCATGAGAGACAAACGCCAGTTTGCCTTGGCCAGAAAACTTGCCTTGCAAAGAAAAAAGCCAGCTCAGGGCTTTTCACTTGGAGAGAGAGATGGCAAGAAGAATAGACTTGAAAGCAAATTCCCATGGTTTTTTTTGTTGTTGTTGTTGTTGTTTTTTTTTTTTTTTTTTTTTTTTTGCTTCGGGTGAGAGCTTTTCCCACGCTCCATTGGAAGGCGTGCAAGGAGCAAATGTTCCCTGGTGCCTGTAAACACCGAAAGCCACCGAGCAGCAAGGGAGAGAGTGAGTTTTATCTGAGAGAGGCAGAAATCAGCAGTCTGCTCCTCCTGTGGCAGTGGCTTTTCCAGACCTAGGTACGTTTTCTGAGTGTGCCTGGAGCGTCTGCACCAAAATGAGACAGGGTGGTGGGTGCTGCCCCCAGCAACGCTGCTCGGCAGCTCGGAGGCTGCTGCTCCTTCTGCAAGAGCCCCAGCTTTGGGAGGAGAATTTGGAAGAGTCTGGGGGGATTGTTGCCCCGGCTGGCATCTGGCAAGGTGCTTGACAGCATTCACCTGGCACAGGTCAAGGGCCTTTAGCTGGCTCTCTCAGAGCTGTTCTCTCCGACAAGTCTGGGGCTCCGTGGTTCCTGCACCAGTTGCTTCATCTGAACCTCATTACCCTTCCCTGGTCTGACTCCTGCCTTCAGAGAACCTAAAATGAAGTCTGTGCTCTGCACTGCGGCTATGCAAAACCCCTCTGTGCGTGGGAGAGCTTGCCCATGCAGCTCACGCCCCTGGAACCGGTTCACCGGCTCTGCAAGCGGAGGCCTGTCTCTGGCGAGGCCGGCGGCAGCTCCCCACTGCACGAGGGGCTGTGTGTCTTTGAACTGCCCTGAGAAGGCTGATGAGAGACATGAGGATAGTTTTTGGAGGTGAGGAGCCAGCTGAGGCTGGGGATGCTTGGTGGGCTTTCATGCAGGTCCTTCCCAAGGCAGCCAGGCAGCTCTGTCCTGCAGGATGCACCAGCTGCCTGGTGAGCCCCCAGTTCTCACAGCTGGCCAAGCAAAGAGCATTCAGGACACCTAACGCCCCACTGTAGGTTCCTGGTTTTAAGCAAAGCAATGGTATCCTATCACTGGTGCATCTCAGCTCCTTGCCGTCGATGAGAACCTGGCTCCTTCCCGCTCCCCTTCCACTTGTCTTTGGTCTCGCTCACAGTCCTGCTGACGAGCTCCGCAGCCTGCACGCGCCCCTATCTGCTCCCACGATCTCCCTTTGTTTGGCTGCCAGCTTTCTGCACCTGCGTGCACGTATGCTCTCGCTCCCTGCTAGGGTTCATCCTTCCCTCTCCCAGATACGGGCAGGAAAGCAGGTTTTAGCTGGGTCCGGGGTCAAGGCAAAGGCAAGTGTTCCCATTGCTGCCCAATGGCAGCTGTGGGTGGGATGGGGGGGCATAAACTGCTGGCAGCCTGGTTATTTGCAGGTGAAGCGTGAATTGCCCTGTGAGCAACCCACAGCCATCAAGTGATGATGGGCAAAGTGGTGCCAAGGGCCCATGGAGTTAATGCCAGGCAGGCAGTGTGTGCTGTGGTCCCATGGCCAAGTCCTGGTCTTCATATGTCAACGAGCACAGCCAGCGTGGGCTGCCGGTGTTCCCCAGTGAGAGGAGGAGAGGGAATCTGAACCGAAGGGACCAGCCCAAGGGCATCCCCTTTCCAGGAGCCAAAGCAGCAGCCAGAACAGGACCCAAGGCAGGCTCTCCTCCCTGGGGACTGCTGCATGGCTGGGAGGAGAAGATGCTGCGGCACAGTTTCGCTTTTAGCAGGCAGGGACTGAATCACTAAAATCTTATCTGATTTACACTCATTCTCTTGTGCTTTTGTAGAGGCAGGAGAGGGGCTGGAACAGCTGTGGATGTCGCTGGGCGCAGAGCACAAAGTCCGCTTGTTGTCAGTGCTGTCATATGCCTCCGCGCCCCCTCCCCCCGCCCGGTCCCACCACTAAGGCTGTGTCCCGAAAGCAAGAACCGAGCATCCTTCAAAGGGGCTATTATCCCCTGATTTCTTAGCAGCCACTGTTGCCCTTTGCCACGGAGAAGCGGCGCAGTGCCTGTTGCTGATGGGCATGCTGACTCGTGGCCCTCCGCTGTGGTGGGGCAGACAGGGAGGAAGGGAGACGGGCAGCTGCCTTTGGGAGAGAAATGTTGCACATGAGCTTTCAAAAATTTTAAAAAAGCCCACATACCAGCTGAGCAGCCCAGGGCATGGCAAACAAAGCAACCAGTGTTGGAAGCAGGAGAAGGCCTGGGGTATGCAGAGAGGCAGTACCCAGGGGTGGGCATGTCGAACGAAGGAGCCTGGTGGCCAGCTGGAAGCCCCAGCACGTCAGGGCCTATGGCTGGGAGGGGATCCATGCAATATAGGGGAAAATGGTCACATAGCACGGGGCACAGCTGATAAAAGGTGTCACAGGACCTTCGGCTTTGTTTTGCTGTTGTTTTTTAAGTCCCCTGGAGGAAAAAGCGCTGTGGACACAAGCTGGTTTTGGTGGCTGTGAGAGATACCAAACCCACCTCCGCAGAGCACTGCATTATTTTATTTTATTTTACTTTATTTTATTTTACTTTATTTTGTATTTTATTTTATTTTATTCTGACCACAGGGAAACTATCATTTTATGCTTTTTTTGTCCTCCTCTTCTTGGGGGTCATGCTTGAAGACCCTATGGGCCTGAAGTCTCCATCGTGCCTTCAGGGTTTCTCCAAGCCTCGTTGCTGACTCAGCGTGCTGGAAAACAATACGCTGGAAGAAACATGGCTGGCCAGGACACGCGGTCACATCTCATTAGGCTTTGTATTCTGATTTCCACTAGAGAGGGCCTTTTTATTGCAAGTGTTCTTGGCCATTGGTAAAATACCTAAACAAACAATGATGAACTCTGTGTTGGAGAAGCTCTGGGAGTTTGCTGCCACCCAAAAAGCTGCCATTCTTGATCTCAGACCTTGAAGAACATTTTTTGTTTTAGGAAACTTCGAGGATACACTGTTTTCCAGCTCCTGGTAGCACTGGGACATCTCAAACCAGCCATCTTGGCAGGAGGGGCTCACGGGTAAGGCTGCAAGGTCAAAGCACCCGTGTCCCCAGGTATATGACCACAGTGGTGCGGCTGATTTTCACAGCTGATTCCCCCACCCCCCACCCCAGCACATTGCTGTGCTCAAGTTTGTTGTGATTAATGCATTTCGGAGAGCTAATTTACCCATCTGACTGGGTGCACTGGGATCCTGCATGCAAACAGCACAGCAGATTGGTTGTGAACAAACAAGTGGCTAAGGACAAGCAGGAGGTGTGCTAGGCAGATTTCTTTACAGCAACGCTAAGGCAAACGAACCAGAGGAGTCCTGTGTTTTCCTGTCTTTCTGCTTACTGTGGGGTTTCCTGGCTATTTTAATAACTGATCTGACTAAGGATTGAGAGCAGAAGCAAAGAGCAGGACTGGCCAGCCGGGGTGTCTGTCAACAGAAAGGTTTGCAACCTGCGGCACTGCCAAAATTCCCTGAAGCAGAAGGATTCATTGGGCCGATCGGCTCCTGGGAGGGTAATTTTTTCCATTATGAGTGCTGTGCACATCTCCCGCTTCTGGTTTTCTGTTCAGGGACTTGGATTTCCCATTGTGCAAGCCAGTTTACCTTTTTAATCCGCTATTTTGTCCCTAAAGCCACGTCGCTTGGGATCCTTTGTTGCACTGAATGAGAGGTGGCTTTAGTTATGACCTTATTTCAGGCCTTCCCATTTGCATTTTTGTTTTTCCTTTTTTCCCCTTTTTCTTTTTCCTTTTTTTTTTTTTTCCTCTTTTTATTTCCCTCCCCCCACCTTCAGTTGAACTAGGTGCCCAAAACCAGACACCCTAGCGAGCGGCTGGGGGCACACCTATCCACTTCTCACCCTCCCTAAATCACATCCCAGACCCTACGGGGACCCAAACCTCACCCCCCTCCCCTCCGTGACCCCGCCCTCACCGGCCGGTCGGAATTTAGGATTTCCCGAGGCGCTGGCCCCGTTTTGGCACTGGGGAGCCGAACCCCCTCACTCTCTCCCTGCCCACCGCGGGTGTGTGTACGGGGGGGGTGAGTGCCAAGACCACGCGTGGGTGCCCGGGGTGCTCCGTGCCGGGGGCGCGGCCCCGTGGGGGCGGCCCCGTGGGCGGTCCGAGGCGGGGCTCCCTCTGCCCCCTGCCCACGCGGGGCCGCGCTCGCTACTAGCCCGGTGGCCACCGGAGCCGGGGCCGGGCGGCGGAACGGCAGCACGGAGCGGAGCCCGGTGTGTCCACCCCCGCCGCCACGGGAGGCCGGTGAGAGCCGCGGGGCGGGGAGCGGGCAGCGCTGGGGCTGGGGCTGGGGCTGGGGGGGGAGCTCCGGGCCTCCGCCCCCTGGGACAAAGCCGGGCTGGGAGAGACCCCGCCGGGGCCGGGGGCGGCTCGGGGGGCGAGACGGAGCCCTCCGATGCGAGGTCCCGGCGGCACCGCAGCGGGAGCCCCGGGGAAGTTTCCGCAGCCCCCCGGGCTCTTGGCGGTGGGGTTTGGCCGGGGAGATGCGCCTGCTGCTCTGGCTGCAGAGAGGGAGATTCCGATATGAGAGGGGAGCTTGGCAGCGCCAGCCATTCAGCCAGAAATGAGGAGTTTTTTCTGGCTCCGGTCCCTCCTTTCTTCACTTGGATTTTTTTTTTCTTTGCTGGCTCTCATCAGGACACTTGTTAAACTTTGGGCATTGTCAGCGTGGCTGGCTTCCCGATTTTCCTCATGGCATTAAGCATCCCTGCATTTCGACACTTCCATTTTTTTCCCCAGTCAGGTTGATGGCAGTGCCCTGCTTGGTTAAGGGCTGGATGCTGTGCGCTAAATCTGAAAGAAAACAAAGCAGGAGTGCTGTAATATTTTTTAAAACTATTTTCTTGTAGATATCACTAATCTTGTGGGTGTTGAGGTATGTCCAAGAGTGATTTGCTCTCCTTCAGTTAATATGGAGTGCGTGAAAATCCATGGAAAAAACTGTCTAAAACAGTCTATTCTCTGAAAGAGTCTCACTCCTTTTATCTTATTTATGAATCCCATTGATATTGCTCTTATTGCTGCTGTGTCATAAAAGAATTCCTAATTTATCGGCCTGCCAGCCCACAGGTACTAATGCCTTATGTGATCGAAGCCTCCTTTCCCAAAGCTGGTGCCTGAGCTCAGATGATGCTTGCAGGTCAGTGGCTCTTCCCCCGTTCACTTCGTCCCCCTCAAGCTCTTACAAGCTTCCACCCCTTTAACTTGGGAGTGAAATGCCCATGTTATTTATACGTCGCCTTTCCAGTGATGGTGGCCAGGGCATCTCTGAGCCCCAAGGCAGGAGCTGTGGCTGAAGGGCAGGGCTGGTTGGAGCAGTGTGCGGGCGTAAAGTTGTCTGGAACTGTGGAGCACTGAGGGGTGGAGCTGGTAAATTTTGCTATGCTGGTGGGATCGAGGTGTGAAAGTGTGTGTCTGCTCTGAGACCCTCGGAGAAGGATTCCCAGTTAGCTTTGCCTTTGTGGTGACCTGGAATTGGTTATATGGGTAAAAACTGTAGAGCCATATAGGGGACTTGAGTGCTGGGTCACCTGTAGCAGATGGCTGCAGTTTTTCTCCTCTAGTTGCGCTTTCTGATCTTCTCTTCCCTAATCCCCTGTGCTTTGTGGGAGTCGTTGTCTGAAGTATCTCCAAAGTTGTTAGCTGCAGATAGCTACTGGCTGAGTGCAATCAGATCTGGCTGTGTGGGGAGGGAGGGCACAGGAATGCAGGAATGTCTTGGTCCTGGGGCATTTCCTCCTGGGGAAGGAAGATGGGAAGGCATCCTTGTGTGTAAGTAATCCAAGAGCAAAGCTCTTCTCCCCTTGCAAACAATGAATCATTTCAGTGAGCTGACACTGTTATTTGTGGCTCCTGGCAAACCAGATAAGAGCTTTTCTGCCAGGCACTTGCTCAAATCAGTGCCAGCCCCAGACTTGCTGCCTGCCTTTCCTTGTTGCACTGGGTGGGAGAGATGCCTTTGTGTACAACTGCAGGGATCACAGCGGTGTTTCTGGGAGAAGGAAGGCTGCTGCTGGTCCCTTTGGCTACACAATCACCGAGTCTGGTACATGTATCTCCAAACCTCTTTAATGCCCAGAGGGATCAAGCCACTTTGGAAAATGCATATTTTTTTCCTGCCCAGCTTTGCTCTGTGGGGACGCAAACAGCTATTCCAAGACCTCTCTCCTTTACCCTCGATATAAGCCTCGCACAAGGCTGATTCTACATGCTTGTTAAACAGGGAATGAAATCACATAGGAATGCTGCTTGTTTGATGTCTTCTCTATTACAGAGTTATGCTTAGAAGTTGGGGCTTTTAATGTGATTGTGTGGGCTTTAGCTGAGCAGTGAAAAAAAGCCCTGTAAACAACGAGCCTTTGTGATGAAGGCAGAATGAGTGTAATTATCACCTGTCCTATTAAAAATCTTCCTTTTTTTTTGTGGATAAAAAAAAATTAATTGGACAGTTTGTGCTCTTCCAGGTAACCAGGTGATCTTTAAAAGCAGCTCTGGAAAAAGCCAATGCAAGATGAACAGCAGAGAACAGTGCAGGCGACACAGGAGGCTCTCAGGCTGAGCTGCAAGGATTTGAAGATGTCTGCGTGCAGTGACTTTGTGGAACACGTTTGGAAGCCCGGCTCCTGCAAAAACTGCTTTAGCCCCAAGAGTTCCCATCGACTGCAGACACCCCCGGACGTGGGAGCTTGTGGTGTGCTCCCGAATGGAGTTAGGACCAAGGCTGAGAACCCAGCGTTGGAAGACGAAGGCATAAATACCCCTGTCTCAAAGCCAACGATTGCTGTGAAACCAACTATGATAAACTCAGATGTTTCTGACACGTGGGCGGATGTGAATATGAATGCAGATCTGTCACAGGTAATGATTAATCCAGTCAAAGCATGATTTCCCGTTACTTACCTCCTCTCAGGAGCTCTTGGAGTATCTGTTAAAACAGTTTCCTTCCCATTGTTTCTCCTTCTATTCTTGACTCAGGTTTTTAAGCCTATCTTGGCTTCCCAATATATTTTTGCCTAAAGCTGAATGAAACGTTGCTTGCAAGGCACATGCAAAGGAGCTTAAATGCGTTGTTTGCTTGGGAACTTGTGGATTTTAAATGGTGACATAAGGTTATGGGAAGAGATACTGGAGAGAAGTCCTGCCTGGCAGGCACTGGTGGTTTGGGTGGTGGCAGAGGTGCAAGCTCAGCTCTCCAGCTGGCTGATATTGCACTTCCCCAGCCATGCAGAGCGATGTACGAGCTGCTGTCACCCTGCTGGAGGCTCATTGTACTTCCCTCTCCCACCCTTGCTCCAGGAGAGAGGCAGACCAAACTGTAACAGGGCTCACTGGGTCTCATCTTTGCCTCCTGTTGCTCTCCCTTGCTCCTCTCCCAGGGATACAGACCAGGTGAGCGCATGTTCCCGTTACTGGTGTGGTTTGATCTCCGCAAGTGGATCTTGCCCCAGGCTGAATTTTGTGCTGTGGGAGTGGGTTTTACAACATTCCAGCCCTTTGGGCTGCAGCTAGTTGCTGTCCTGCAGGCAGATGGTACCTCTGCCTCTGCCTTGGCAAAAAGGGGGCATGAGGACTGTCCCTGCTGCCCCAGGATCTCCTTCTGCTCTCAGGCAGTAGAACCATGGTCTCCTAGAAAGCACAGATTTACCACCTTGTGAGTATCTACCAATGCCTAGCATGTCAGGAAAAGAGGGGCTGCTGTAGTACCCATCACAAGGCTGCACTTTCAGTTTACTCTGTATTTTTCTGTCAGGTTTCCATGCTGCAAAACTAAGTCTATGAGAGCTGAGTTAAGGCTGCCAGTCTTTTGAGGTGGAAGGACAATTTAGCAAAAATCACTCCATTCTGGGAAGTGATACTGCTATCATGGGATAACCTGTGATAGTCCTTGTCAGTGCTTTGGAGTCTGCCGCTCTGGAGCAGCAATGTGCAGTGAAACAAAAATAGTAGAGGGAAGCACAAAGATTCCTTCCCTCCCTGAATCTGTAATTGCACGGTGACTCACAGACAGGATGACAGGTTGGACATGTTTCTGGCAGAGAACCCATGCAAAGAGAAAGGGGAATGCCTCGTTTCATTGCATTGCCATTGTTGGTAACGTAAGGGCTGCAAATGGTCCAGGAAGAAGAAAGAGTAGAGAAGGCTTATTGGCGAGGTGAGCACAGAGCAGAAAAAGGCTGCAAATGCCAGAGGGTTTTCCTGTGGATCTGTTTATCTTTTTTGCTTTCTCTTTCATTTTGCACGTTCTGACGGTGTGCTCATTTCTTCGGCCCCTGCAGGTCAGCTGGGGGATGGTTTCCGGCAAGCATCTTCTGTTGAAGTCAGGCGATGCGCAGCGGCTTTGTCGGGACAATTTTGGCAACGGCGGCATGAGGAAGCCCTTCCTGCACGGCCCGCCAAGCGAATGCCTGTCCTGCTGCTCTCCCAGCTACTCCATGGTGGGCCTGCGCAGCCTGGAGGGTCGCGTGGAGAGGAACGTCTCCATCCACAGCCTGGTGCTCGTGGGGGAGGTGGGCAAGCAGGAGAGCAGAGCCAAAGATAAGCTGGCCCTGCTGCATCAGCCCTTCTGCCCTAACCCGCCTACCCTGGGTGACAGAGGTGTCACCAGCTCTGCCAGAAACCCTGCATCCCAAGGGAGAGAAGGAGCAGCACTTCCCCCAGAGGGCGACCGTGGTCACATCTCTTCCAGCTTTGAGGGTGAAGGGGGTGAGTACTGCTCGATCACGGACTGCCACAGAGAGAGCCCCGTCTCGCGCTGCGCTGAGGGGAAGGGGGCTTGGTTCGAGAAGGACAGCCCGGCACCCCGTGGCTGGAGACAGTGGGATGCTCCCGAGGCAGCCAGGCCGAGTGGCAGGGCAGTGAAGTTCAGTGAAGAAGAGCGCAGAGCTGCCAGCATGGCTTTCTGCATCGCGAAAGAGCAGGGAGATCCCCTCTCCTGTGCTCCATCTTCGGAGAGGAAAAAGTCATCTCTCCGCACTGAGGCGGCTGCTGCCTGCACTTTGTGCCAGGATAAGGAGGACTCCCATTGCTGCGGGGACCCTGATGTCACCAGAGGCACGAGCAGTCCCCAGCAGGTGTTGGTGGAGCCGCAGTGCTCCCGGCTTGCCGAGCTGGCCCGTGGCGACCCAATCTACGCAGAGAGCACCAAGAGGAAGAAAGCACAGCTAAAGGGCCTCAGTGGACCAGCTAATGTGGAGAAGCTGGCCCACAGCCCTGGCACAGAGCATGCTGACAGTACGTGGAGGGATGGTGGCTGGGCATGGGGCGCTGAGAAGGAGTACCAGGACCCCGCCACCCAGGTGGCAGCCAAGATAACCATCATGACTGCGCACACAGAGGATGACCACAAGACCATCTTCCTCAGCAGCCCTGACTCCGCTGTGGGAGTTCAGTGGCCCTGCATCAGCTCTGCTTCCCACCCTGATTTTGGGACCTCACCTCCCACCGTTGAGCCTGGAGAGGTGTTTCAAGCATCTGGAAGTGAAAACGGGCTGAGACTTGACTTTGCAGCTCCAACCAAGACCTCGGTTACAGAGAGCCCAGCCATCCCTCCTAAGATGTCCAAAAACAGCCAGCAGGGCAGCGAGGGGACTTGCATGCTCCCAGCCAGCTCCCCTGTGGCAAGGCTCGGTGACGGCAGTAACCACGATGGAGCTGGTGCCCAGCTGCTGCCGCCGAGGAGCTGTGCAGACACAGGTGTCTTTGGGGTGTCCCCTTCTCTGTGCACTCACGTTAACGGAGCCTCCACGGAGGAGTCCAGAAGAGGCCTGGCAGGCTTGTCCTATGACAGGAAGCAGAAGCACTACACCCCAATGTGGGCCAAGCAGTGCCGGATAGAGGAGGAGGAGGAGGAAGAGGAGGAGGAGCAGGTGCTCTCAACCCACCCATGGACAGTGGGTGCTGAGATTGGAAAAGCCGATGCCGACCCTGTAGATGACTGCCCGATGATGGAGAGCCAGACTGGGATCAGCAAGTCATTGTCCTTTGACTTCCCTAAGGACAAGAGCAATGGCATAGAGTTTGCACCACCACCGCCACCACCAAAGAAGCAGTCCAGGTATTCAGCATTGTGAGCATGTGCGTGACTATGTTAAGCATTAGCATCTGTGATGTGTTTGCTGCAGGGGTTGACTGGGCAGCGGCACTTCTTGCTCTCTTCTTTTCCCTTTCCAAGTTGGGCTTTCAGGGGTATGGGAGGTGAAAAACTGTCAGACCTTTGCAAATCCTGGTCCTTCAGGGCTGTAAATTGCTGCTGTGGGTCACAGTATTGGAGTGAGAGCAAGGTCAGTATTTCCCAGTCAGCTTGGTTCTGTCTCAGCACAGAACCTTGTTATTGAATGGGATCAAAAACAACGGGTTGCAAGGTCCTTTGGAATGTGGAACTGGGCAGCTTCCCCTCTTGTTTCTCATAGCAAGTTGCCTCTGAAATCCTAATTTTCAGTTTGTCCCTAATATCTTTTTGTTTTAAAGGCCAACACTTGAAGCTGTAGTTTCCCAGGGAGGGCTTCTTGCCTGCAAGCAAGTAACCAGAGCTTGTCTAGTGTGTGCTTGCTTCAGGCAACCTTTCCTTCACTGCAGCTCTCCTGGCATTCAGGTTTGCAGGCAGGTTGACAGCAGGCCCTACAAAACAAATGCAGGACAGCTGTGCATCTGGAAAGGAAGAAGCTCCTCTAAACAGTTAATAAAATAGGCTTCCAATAATTTGTGTGTGTGCAGTGACTGCAGTTGGGTGTGTATCAGAAAGGAAAAAAACAACCCAAAACTGCTCAAAGGAATGAAAGAAATTGATTTCCTTTTGTGCAGCTAATGGATTAGGCTGTCTGATCACAGTGGGGAGGGACACTTCGCATTCAGCAGGTGTTCTGCATTTGCTTTGTTGCACACTTCGGTTTTGTTACCTGGAACTGTGCGTTGCATGGCAGATTTGACTTTGGCTCTTTGATCTAGAAGTTGAGAGAAGGGATGGGTGTCTGGAGAAGTTGCTCATGGGTTCTTGTTCAGGCTTATGCGTGGTCCTCACCGTTCACCAGTCTGAGATGGTGTTTGGGTTGGTGCATCCTTAATTAATTTAAGCACTGCTTTATTCTTACACCAAACTTTCAGCTTTTTAGGGCTGGCTAACACAGGGAACTTTACCTTGTTTTAAAGTTCCTTTAAAAAAACATACTTTAAAGTGTTTTAAATCGACCAAATGACGAACAAATCAGATTTCTCAAGGGAAGGAAGCTGATGAAAAAGATGCTTTGGTTCTTAGTGCTGGGCTTTCTGCTGTGGTGCCATGTGATCCCTGTTGAAGTCAGAGGAAAGAAAGAGTCCACAGGCGAGCACACAGATGAGCTTTATTGCCTTTACAATCAGAGATGACACTGAGATGTGCTTTAGTCCTGACCCTGCAAACTTTATTTCGTGGCTGCTGCTGCTTGGTGTCTTGTATCAGCATGTGGCTTGGGGTCATGTTTGCCATGTGTGGGGTGTTGTGTTGTGGGGGCTCAGCAGAGCTCTTGTGACACGGTGCTGTTAAGGAGTGATTGTTTAGGAAATGTGCAGTCACCTGCTGAAAGTCTGGAGCTATAACAGTGCCAGGTGGCTGAGGTAGGTGCTGGCATTGCTCTTACCCTCTGTGGCTGCAGGCGAAGCTTCATGCTGCATGTAGTTGCCTCCTCAGCACCTTGATGCCTGCAGCTGGGCCTCGGGGTGCCTTGCTCAGAGCACAGCCCTCCCTCTGGGAGCAACTCAATCAGATGGCGGGTTTCACAAGCTGCTTGCTTTGTTTGTTTGCTTGGAGGGTGCTCGTGTTTTCTTCTGAGCATGTTCACACAGGAACTGGGGTGTTGTTACCTGTACGTGGTGGCAGGAGGGATGGCTACGTGCACGACTGCTGGAAACCACTACAGTGGGGTTGTGTTACCCTGGGCAGTCATCGCTGGCAGCTTCATCTCCTGGTGTGACTTGCCTGGTGCTGGGGGAACATCTCTGGTGTTCCTGGGCTGCAGCCACGTGCCTGGAGAAGGGCAGAGATCCTCCACACAGAGGTGACTCTGAGACACGTTCATCCTCCCGTAGGCCTGGGCATTGTTCATAGTGGAATATGTACTTGTCCATGCTGGAAGAACTGCTGATTAATTACTGTTACACTGATGTAGTCCCTTACAGAGAGTGTTAGCCCAAGGTGTTCGCTGGTGGGGCAGCTGCAAAGGCCCATTTTGGATGGGAGTAGATGAGGCCGGTGTAGGCGTTGTGGTGGCCGGTGTAGGCGTCGTGGTGGTGGAAGTCTTGGGGCGTTGGGGTTGAGCATGTCTAGGCTCTGTTCAGCTGCAAGAAAGATGTGCAACCATCCTTTTTCCTTTTAGCTCTCAAGCTGTAGCAATATATTTGGTTTCATTTATATTTGGTTTCACAAAGCCTGCCTGTTTGCCTTTCCCAGCTAAGCTTAACCGCTTATTTTAAGGAAAATTTACATTTACGTTCAAATTAGTTTCAAAGCAGAGAAAGAAGTGAATATCTAGCATGTTATTATTTTTTTTTTAATTTGTTCATCCTTGCTCTAACAATTAGAAGGGAAAAAAATTAGAGGGTAGATTCCTGCCAGGCACTGAGGAAACTCTGGTTTTGCTGTAAGCTATCTCCTAGAATGGCTGAAGGAGTGTTTTTGGGGAGTTTTGGAAGTTGGCACCCAAAAAGGCATAGAATAGATTTGTACCTGTTTCATCTCTCTGTTTCTTTGTATGGTTCTTTTTCCTGCTTCTGTGAAAGATTACAGATATTTAAGGCTTTCTTGGTCTGAAATGGGATAGAAAATGAGTCAAATTACAAGAGGAAGGAGATTGGAAAGGGAAAATGGCAACTGGTTTTCATCCAAAAGCTGGGAGGGTAGTTGGATATGGAAAGGGCTAACCAGGGGATCTAGGACCCCCAGGACTTACATGTACAATGATGATTTAGATGTTATTTGGTGAGAAATAGTCTAGCACAGCCTTCAGTTATTTGGCACAAAAAATGAATCCTTGCTGAAATTTATGCCTTTGTTATGCAGAGGGTGAGGTTAAATGATCCTCAGGTTCTTTCCGGCATGTCAACCTTAACTGTTTATGTATATTATGTGCCTCTTAAACAAAGGAAACACTGCTGCTGTTTTGCTTCAGCTCTTGAGCTGGTTTTGTCACAATTAATGCCACCTTCAAAAGGCAGTGCTGTAGGTGTCTTTCCAGTACCATTCCTGAGGCACCTGTTTCCTTTTGGATCTTGGTGTGGATGTATACTCTGGTGAACAGAAGCAAACTGGTTACATGGTGCTACTGTGGCAGTACAAAATGCAACTGGAAGTAATACAGGTCCCCAAATTTGACCCTTTTCTCCGTGGTCTCTATGACTGACAGTAGGGAGTTGCTGTTTGGTCCAGGACAAGCCAGACTTATTATTAAAACAAACAAACAAAGAAAAACAAAACAAACAACAACAAAAAAAAAAAAAAAAACAGTAAAAAATAAATCACAAACTCTGGAGTCTATGTAAATAAGTACATAAAGCAAAGAAGAGCTAGTATGGCTCATGCAGGAGAGAGCATCCCACTCCAGGACAGGGAGGTAATAGGCCTTTTGGATTCTCCTTGAGTGTTTTTTGTCTGAAACTGATCAAGAATTTCTCATGTTGCTTCTGCCAATGGATCGCTTTTGAAGGTTGTGACTTACTGGACAAGTCTTTTGGAAGAGATTGATTCCCATTTTAAAAGAAACAATCTCTTTTCTTTTTGTTTCCTATCTTGCCACTTAAAAAGTATGGGGTTGGAAATCAGATTTCTTGTCTTATTCACCACATTGGAGCATCCAGTGACTTAATTGTTGACTCAGCTATCGTTAATTCTGCTCTCCATATGAATTTACTCCTGTATCCATGGGAAGATAATAGAATCATAGAATGACTTGGGTTGGAATGGGCCACAAATCACCCAGTTCCAATCCCTCTGCCATAAGTAGGGATGCCACCCACTAGATCAGGTTGCCCAGGGCCTCATCCAACCTGGTCTTGAACACCTGCAGGGATGGGGCATCAGCAACCTCTCTTGGCAACATGTTCCAGTTTTAAAGAATCTATCTCCTGACAAGTCAAAACGAACGAACAAAAAAACAAAAAAACCTGTAAAAAGTATGGGTTGAATCACCCTCAAGTGTATAGATTAAATAAACATGCCATCAATGTTTGTATTTTTTTTTTCTGGGCGTTTTACCTTTAGTCTGAAAGGGATAGGAAGATCTTTAATAGCTACACAGATTAAAGCATTCAGATGACCTGACCGCAAAAAGGTTTTAGATGGGACACTGGTATTAATGGGGTAGAAGATGCTTAGCTTATTTAGATTGCTTGGTTTGCCTAAACCAGAAACAAAGTGGTGTAAAAACAGCTCACTGGCACCACACGTCTGCTGTACCACCTTGTTAATGCCCATTTGCAGCAGTGGAGGGAGGAGGAAAATATAATGATTCCTGTTTCATGATAGACAAGCATATGGTACCACGATGCTTCCCCTTGTATAATAATTATGCTCAGGCACGTGTGGCTGCAATGTCGTATGGCATTTCTCTCTGCTGTGCATTAGTTCCAGTGCTTTACTTTGGGAAGGGATGTCTTGTTCACGTTTGCACTGTCTTCCCCTGGAAGTTCCTACTCTCTATTTTTGAGGGGTTTGATGCTCCTACTCTGCTGTGTTCATGGAAGCATCTGAAAATAATGTGGTCTGCTTTGTGGGTCACTATACAAAGAGAAACCAAATCATCAGGCATTTTTTAATTCTTCCAAGGCCAGCTGAGTTTAGTATGGGTTTAGCCATCTTCTTAAAGGAGAAATAAGGACATTGCTACACTTTCCATCACCACAGCACATAAAGAAACACAAAGCATTACTCCAGCCTAGCAGGAGATGCAGCATTGCAAATGATCTGGTGTCCCGTTACAGATCTCCAAACCGTTTTTTTTTTTTTTTTTTTTTACAAGACCACAATTTTCAACCTTGGTTTGTTTTAGGCAGGACTGTGGGAATTGTTTGGAAAGCCAGTTAGATGGAATTGTTTAGGATGGGAAAACTGGTGAATAGTGAATTGCAGGGGTTGCCTAAATATGCTAGGATGTCATGTGGAGGATGTTGAATAAGCCAAGTGTGTTTAAAGCTGCCAGAATAATTAGGAGAGCTGGAAATCCTGTCTTATTAGATTATTAGATTGAGAGCTGACTCTTTTGTGACCTGCTCTTTATGCACTCACACTTAATGGAGGCTCTGGTGCTGTTCCTGAAGTTAGCACTTAACATCTAAAGTGCTGAGCACAGACTGAGGAAATGGAGGTAAATTACCCACTGCGACATCTCTCTGAGGGGAGCAGAACCCACACATGTTAGCAGGCAATGGGGAACAATCCCAGTGATCTCTTCAGGTTTAAAATGGGTTTGTGCTCTTTATTTCCAATATCCTTTGATGGAAAGGGCAAGACAGCGAACCTGTACAGCTGTGCATGGCTTGAATGAACACTACAAACAGAGGATAAGTAAGGATCCCACAGGTTGTTGCAGTGGTCAGTTGCTCAGTTCTTGGAGTGGATTTTTTTTGGAAATGGGACGGTTTGGCCATAGCAAGTGTTTTCAGTAATTCTTTGGGAAAGTGATTGATATTTTAATTCGTGAGCTGTCTGGGCTTTGAGGAGCTCATAGGAAAAGAGGGAGATTTTAAGCAGAGATATTTCCAGGCGCTATTAGCTGGCCTGGCTGCCACATCTGAAACAAGAGCAGGATGTCGTTTAAGCGGCGAGCAAGTTCTATTTTGGTGCGACCTATTCAGGAACTGTATTCTACATAAGTCAGAGCGGTGCAGGGAGGAAATGGTGCTCTCTGTACGTATGACTTCACGGCAGCGTTGGGCTCCGCAAATACAGCAGCCAGGATGGTGCTGGCAGAAGCCGTGTTGTGCCCAGGTTGCTTGGAGGAATAGGTGGGGCAGCGCAGGGTGGACCTTGGACCCTGCTGAGCAAAGTCCCATCTCTACCCGAGTGCGGGAATGGTAAGGCAGCTCCGTGGATCTCTGTTTAAGTGATGGGGAGGAAACAGAAATGCACCAACTTTTTCTTGTGTGTGTTTGTGTGTGTGTGTCTGGAGAGGGGGAGGAACGTATTAGGAAGCCTCTCATCTGTGCAAATCAAGACTGGCTCTGTCCTATGATCTCTTTCTTTTCTTATGGACTCAAATACTTCCTTGATTCTTACCAAGTCAGACAGGGCACACGCATGTATGTGCACCCCTTTGTTTTTTTGCCCCAAGTTACTAAAGGTTAAGTTTCTGAGCAAGTCAGTTATGGGATAAGGTTATACAGTTTATATGTATATAAAACTATATACGTGGTTTTATTTAGTATATGTAGGTGTTTTTTGTTTTTGTTTAAAAAACAAAAAAAGACTAGACTCCAGTTGGCTGTTTTCAACAGTGTTAATCATAACAGAGCTAAAACAGAGGTAAAAACCTCAATGTCTCTCACTTGCTCTTTCCTTTTTAAAAAAAACTGTCTTGCGTGGTGCATGTGAAGTTTTGTAAATCATACTCAAGAGACTGGCTGTAGTGACCAAGTGCATGTGGAAAATTCATCACTGGTGCAAGACCAAGGGCAGTGTCCCTGCCGAGTTGTACCTGAGGTGGTTTTCTGACCCTTATTTTGATCAGCCCCCGAGTATTTTTAGAATGAGCTTGCTCAGGCAAATGAGGAAGTCTGGCAGAAGTTTCTTCCGGGCTTCTCATACATGCTGCTCTCCATGTGGTTGTGTGGACACGAGAGTAAGTGCTTTGTCTGGACGCAGGATGAGACGTTTCTTAATCTTAAAATAAAATGCTCGTGGCATCTGCTGTGCTTGGGGATTTTGGGAGAGGAGGGATTCTGCATGTGTGAGCAGTGTGTCACAAGAAAATAGTTGTGCATGTCTTTTGTTTGTCTTTCTCAGCAGCCGCTCAGCCGTCTGATTAGGAAATGCCGGATACCTTCCAGCGAGATAGCTGGTGGAAGTTATTTTTCTTTTCTTTTCTTTTTTTGCAAGTCTTCCACTAACCTTTCTTCATTCTTAATGAACAATGTGTTGAGTTTTATCAGTGGATTGGCAGTTTTATTAAAAAATGTGGCAAATAACCTGAATGGAGAGTATGAACCGTACCAAAACTCGGGGTATTTGTGCTCTGGTGTGCTGCCTGGTTTCGACAGTTCCTGTTGTTTTCCAGGGAGGAAAAAATGAAGAAAATACAGGGAAAATTCATTGTCTCAGCAAATAGTCCTGCTTGCTTACAGCTGATCACTTATGATGTGGCTCTGGCAGCATGTAAGGGCAGCTTATGGTTTAAGGATTTATTTATTTTAGATGGAAGCTGTGTGGAAAACAGTTGGTCTTACCCTAAAAGCTGCATGGTGGGTCCTGCGTTTCATGTACAATTGTTTTCTGAAGAGGTGCTTCTTTTTTCAGTTGTTACAGTGGTGTACAGAGGAGAAAACAGCTGCTGCTGATGGTCCGTGCTTCTACTCATGCCTCCACCGTGTAGGAGTTGGGTTCTGGTGCCCAGCATCAACTTTTCTGAGTGACGCTGCTCCCTTCCATTGAGTTTTACTGGAGGCAAACTTGGTGGGTCCCTGCTTCCTGGTGGCAGTGGCCAAAATGCGATGCAGTCCAAGACCTCACATGCTAGAAATGGGAGGTTCAGACTGGGGCTGAATGCTGTTGGCTCAATGGTTCTCTCTCTGCTCAAGCACAAGTGGTTTGTCAGGGGAACTGGTGCTTTGCAAGGCCGTGAGCTGCTTGATGTCAGTGGAATACGATCTCCAGATGCCAGAGAAAGGGGAAAAAAATTGTACAATGAAATACTAACACCTGGTAAGACTGCAGTGTCTGTATGAATATGTGGGGACCAAGCTGAGGCTGCTCTCAACTTTAATTTATGTGCACAACTTCATGTGCGGTACCTTTTGCTGTCTGTCTCCTGACCCTTTTGTTTTGCTGTCTCTAGGCACACTCTGAAAATGAACCCAAATAATTCTGAGCTGGAGAGGGCCAGCAATAGCTCCACTGAGAGCCTCAGCCCACCTTTCCAGAGCATCCATGTCAGCTTCACGGCCGGATCCACCGACAGCCTCAGTTCAGACACGCAGACCGGCAGCGATGGCAGTAAGTGACTGATTGGGTGTCGGAGAGGTAGCATCAGACCTGGGGAGGAGATGACCCCATCCTGAGTCCAACTTCTGGGGCAGCATCTGCATGGCAGGGGTCACAAGGGTCCCTTCACCTGGTTCTCCTAGCAACCCTTTGTCTGTCTACTCTCACCCTTTTGCCTCTCGATGCACTTAAGATGAACATGGCAGAGCCAGACCATCATGTTTTTTTTCCCCTCTTTCAGTTGGCCAGTGCCAAGATCTGTTTATCCATCTTATCTGGATAAAGCCTCTATCTGAAAGCAATTGTGCTCATCCTGCTTGTGTTTCCCATGTTGCACAAGGCCACAAGTAAGTTCTCATGGAATATCCTCCACAGATTTCAGGAGTACCAGAAGGAATCTTGTGCTCAAGGTGATCTCTCCTTCTCCTTGTGTTCCCAGTTGTTTCTTGAAGGAAAAGAAATCTGCCTGCACTAGTTTAACTGAGATTAAAAAATACTTACTATGAAGTCACTTTCTTCATAACTGCGTAACTGAGACATGCACTAACGTGTTCGGCAGCTCAGAAAGTATTTCCTTTGCAAAAGTAATCTTCGTGTAGTGGAAGTTCTGTCTTTCCAAGAGCAACAATGTGCAGCAATAAAATTAAGAGCCAGAGCTCTGGAAAGTCCATTTTTCCACTGCTAACTTGGAGTCTGAGAGTGAGACTCTGCCAGGAAATTGTACATGAGGAAGAAAAACTCACATATTTTGGATCTTTACTTGCTGGACACAAAAGCAATTTGCTGTCAAAAATGATACAGAACAACAGGAGTTCTCTGCTTCCACTAGCAGACACAACTGTTTAAGCTCATCTCAAGAAGGTTGAGCTTTAAAATGAATAACCCACATACCTTTTTCTGGTGTAAGCAAGCAGCTATGCAGTCAGTCACTGTGTGAAGTGAGCTCAGATTAATTGGCTGTGCTGTCAGATGTGAAAATATGGAGGGATGGGATAAGCCCCATCCCATCTTATGCAGAAGAACCCTATGCTGAAGGTGCAGAGCGCTGTTAGGAAAGTTATGAAAAGGTTTTAATTGGTACCCTGTGCTTGGGGCAGAGTCCATCAGCGTGTAAAAAAGAGGTAAGAGCAATTCGATGTTTGTGGGCTGCGCATGTGGACTGGTTGCCAAAGGTTCTGGTGCTACTGTTTGTTCTGTAAGCATCCATCAGATAAATGTAGCCTCTTGAAATGGGGGTTCAACTGTGTGTCCTGGCAGAGGTGCTGGTCTTGGGCTGTGTGCTGAAGAATTTCTCTTGGTTGCATCTTCTGACAAAGCCCCTTGGACTGGAAGTGGCAAGAGGTACCCTGCTGAATGACTCCTGTCTGCAGGTTTTGCCAGTGTTTCAAGGGAGGGGATCACGGACCAGGCAGGGTATGATGCAGGTGTCTGGTTTTCTGTTAAAGCCTGCGGTGTGCTGATGAGCATCTCTGCTGGGCTTTGCAGCTAACTGTGCAGTCAGAGAGCAGCTGATAGCTCCAGTGGCTGGGTGAACAAGGCAGGCACCTGTGGAAAGGCCCCAACAGGGTCAGGGAGCTCAGCACCAAACAGCTGGTGGGCAGCTGGGACAAGAGAGGTGTGCTGATCCCCAGCATCTCCTACAGAGATGTTCCTGAGCATGTTGTCAGAGATGGGGTGCCAAAGCTGCCTTGCATGGAAAGCTTATCTTCCACGGGAGCTGCAAGTGTCTGAGGAGTCTCCGATGTGGTGGTCTGCAGCAGTAACATCCAAGCCACTTTGGCAGTGGAAGTGACATGAAAACTGGTGTCATTCTACCAAGCTCTGGGGGAAAGGAACTGGGACAGCATGAGCTGGCATCTGCTCTGGTAGCTGAGATGTAGTGGACCTGCTCCCACTGTGGCCATCTCAGGCAGCAAGCAGCTAACAGGGACTGCTGTCCCAATAACTGTCACTTCTTTTAACTGCCACTTCAGATACCCACTGCTTTTTTCTCTCTGACCTGAAAGTCTTGCTATCTGTTTCAGTGTCCAATCACCCTTTTCCACTTTTGCCCTCTTCCATGGCATGCAGCTGTGTTACCTGTCTCCAGCCTAGCCAGGGCAGGAAGGCAGAGAGGTCTGATGTAAGCTGGGGGACAGCCAGGAGGGAGGCCAGATTTTTTCAGTAGGGTGGAGCTGGCCAAATCCCAGCCCTTACCCGGTGACCCTTACCCAACGTGAGGAAGAGACAGGTTCAATATCCTTCCTGGGTAGCTCTGGCCATGCTGAAGTCAGAGATGTATGCTGCGTGAGTCACTCTTATCACACTGTGCTGCTCAGGCACCTGGTGGCAGCTCCCAGGTGAAACAGGCTTTGCTTGAGGGATTGCTGCCAAATGAGTATCCCCCAAGTATTTCATTATTACTTGCCTCCTCATGGCTGATGTCACAGCTTAAATATTTGCCCTCTGCCAGCTTTTACTGCCATGTATGCAGTTCACAGGAAAGTAGTTTCAGGTGGGGGGGGGGGGGAACATTTCTCTAGTTAGCTGTTTGCAGCCTGCTTTGCAAAGCTGCTGTATTAAACCAGATTAAAGAGAGAGCTAACCCCTTCAGTGCAGCTCTGCCTCCACGAATGGATGAGTCAAACCCTGTTGTGTTTTGCTGTCTCCTAGGGCACTCATCTGAGCCGAACCACTCACCCCCTCTAGCTGAGAGCCAAGTGTTTCCCCCTGGCTCTTTCCTTCCCACCTCCAGTGACGATGCTCCCTCTGCTGGCCCCAGCTGCCCGCCCCCTCTGCCCCAGAAGAAGACGGTGAGCAGAACGGTGTCCTCCCCAGATGGCTTTTTTGGGGGACAGATGTCTTCCGGCAGAGCAACCGGCACTGCCAGCCCCAGGTTGAATGTCAGCCACTCTGAGAGCAACGTCTGCCTCCGGGAGGAGCCTCCCTTCATCCACCCAGCCGGCCTGGGGGGCCCTGGCACCTTCTCCTCTTCCGAGTCCCTGGAGAAAGGCTCCAAAGGAAACAGCTACTGGGGCTCGGCTACCAGCAAGAGCACGGGGGCCTGCATGCCCAGCAGAAACCTCCAGTCCCTCTCCTCCTCGCAGCTCAGTGTGTCCAGCCAGGTGTCGTCGAGCTCCAGCCTCCATCTCCACAACCTCCTGAGCAACATTGACAGCAAGGAGGGGGTGTACGCCAAGCTGGGGGCCCTCTACGCCGAGTCCCTGCGGCGCCTGGTCGCCAAGTGCGAGGACTGCTTCATGCGGGAGCAGAAGAACGAGCTGCGCTTCAGCGAGAACAACTGGTCGCTCTTCAAGCTGGCGTGCAACAAGCCCTGCTGCGACTCAGGGGATGCCATCTATTACTGTGCCACCTGCTCCAAGGACCCTTCGACCACCTATGCTGTGAAGGTAAGTCAGCGCCCAGAACAAGCCTGGATATATGGCTCATCTCCACCTCCCAACTTCAAACAGCCGCAGGGTTCGCTTTCCACAGCAGAGCTGGGGCTGGTCTACAACCCAAACAGTTTCTCTCTAAAAACGTTTGTGCAAATACTGTATTGTAAACTCAGCATAGTTCACCTCTGACAAACCAAACTGCTTAAAAACTGCTCAAAAGACAGCCTTTTTCCCTCTGTCTGCCTTCTAAGGGGAAGGTCTGACCACGAAGCCATGTGAGTGCCTGTATGATGCTGAAACTACAGGCTTTAAGTTATTCCAGGTCTCAATTAAATAATGAAAGGCTGACCTAGAGATGGTGTGTAAGGTCAGGTTCTGAAATATATTCCTGTAACTGTACAGAATCCACGTTTGAAATGAAAATGTGGGGTGCGATGGTTCAGCTCTCTGAAACCTAGATAAATAAGCTTAGGCAACTTGTTTCATGCGCATCCCATGGATTTGGGGTTCTTGATCCATGTTACTACTTGAATACAGAGACTTTTAACTTCTATTTGGACTTTAACCTAGGAGAAGTTCGTTGCTGCTTCCTCTTTGTGTTGTTTTCAAAAATTTTTTCCCGAACAAGCACTGCCAGAGATGCATTAAGCAAGAAAAGAAAATATCTGCTGAATTGTTTACACAATTATAACCCCCAAGGGGATGTTTTAGTTAAGTGATAGCTTTAAAGCCTTAAAAAAGATTTTCTAAAGGAAGTAGTCAACCCAACGGGGGGCTTTAAATAACCAGAGTTGAATGCCCCAATACCTCTAGTCCAGCACTCAGAGCAGCAAATTCTTTGGCTTGTTATGCCTAAATCCATCAAATTTTTCTTCCAGAAACCTCAGAACTGGTCAGCTCCTTTTCCATATGTGGTTCCCTGTGGTGCACACAGACCTTTCCTCTTGTCAGCCACATTGGGTGTGGTTCAGTGGCTCTGCCTCTACTGCTTTAGTGGATGAATTACGGCCAAGGCAGAAACACCATATTTTCAGTCTCTTAACGGAGCTGCTCTTATGTCTCTGTGTGCTTATTCTGTGTTCTCGGTTCTCTACAGAGCACTGTAATAAAGCCCAAGTCAGCCTAACAGGGCTGTACTCTGCACCAGCATAGTCATGCATGTGTTTATGTATGTGCACTCACACATCTCTTACAATGTTCCAGTGTGCTAACTTTTTTTTCGGTAGCTGAAATAGAGAATACTTACAAAACTTTACAGTTGGCTGACTTCTAACTGCCCCTCCTAGATGTGATACAGATTTTCTGACATGCAAGAAATCACAGACCAGTAGTTAAAATGGATTTGGATAACTCAAGATGGGCAGAGGATCTGACTTGAGCCAAGGGGCCAGCTGAGCAGCCAGAGCCAGGGTTCAGGCTTTGTACAGGCACAGATGAATATGTATAAAATAGAAGAAGCCAGTTATACATGAAATGGCTTTAGAGGAATTAAGCCAAGATATGCTCCGCTCCTTGGCTTCTTTCTCTGCTTAAGGGTGCACGACTGAGCCAGCCCCAGGCTTCTACCTGGAGCCTGTTGCATGGATGATGCCTCTGGTGTAGCTGAAGTCACGAAGAATGGCTGGTTGGGGAAGATCTCCCTGACTCCATTTGATTGCACTTATTCTTCCAGGGGCTTCTCTTTCCTTGGTCCTAAATCTTACATATCTTCCCTGTGTGGGGAGTAACAAGCAAGTTTATACAGCAGAGAGCTGGAAGGCCTCCTCTGCCTTTGGAGACCTTTTGCATTTTACTGCAGCCCACTGTGTTAATCTGCAGTCTGTCCCACTCTCCAGAGATTATCTTTCCCCTAAATAAGCATGAAGCAGCAGCAGGGTATTTTTGTTTAGAAGAGAAGGGGCGCTTCAAACCCCTATTGTCCTATCTCTACACGATCATCTCATCTGAGTGAATTACCTGCAAATGCCTGGATTCAAACCATTGCTAGCGGAGTACAAAAGCAGCCTGTTTCTCCAGCTCCTCTCTATTATTGCATTTATTTTAGCTTGGAGGCAAAATTGATTTCTTGTCCGATTTTGCACGCACACCATGACTGGCAGTGGCACGCTCCAGGGTTTGAAGCCTTTTATGCTGAGTTTCAGCCTGTTGTTGATTCCTGTGGTTGAGATATAAATACATCCCTATATAAAAGGGGAAAAAAAAGCATACAAAAGAAATGCCAGAAGGCCTCACTAGCTAATGGATACTCCTATAACAAACCTGGTTTTGGGTTTCTGTTGTCTTTAATGCAGCCATAATGCTAAAACATGGAACAAAATGAAGACAAAGTCATGTGAGTTCAAGAAAATCTAGACTGCAAAGTGCGGTTATTTGTTTTTTTTCCCCTTGCGTTTGCAGTGCTCCCGCTTATTTCTAAACCTGTTGTTAGCTTCCACTTTCTCTGTAGATTTTTCCCCCCCTGTGCTGATGAGTGCAGTTTGTGGTTGGTATTCCTCAGCCACTGATCAAGGTTTTGAGAGGGGTTAATGACACGAGGAAAACAGTGTTTGATGAGGATGTGAAAGGAGGGAGCTTAGGTCCAGAGAAGGGTTAGGTGGGAGGAAAGTGCTGGAGGTTTCTGTCCAAGCATCACTCCCAACAGGCAACCCTCATAGCCAGGTCAGGCTGCATGGGTCCTCATCCAGGCAACCATTTCTAGGTGACGCATCATCTGCTACAGTCTTTACTTTTCCCTCTGCAAAATGTTTCCAGAGTTGTAGGGGGGATCTTGCTGTCTGGCATATGTGACACACAAGCTATGTCACTGCAGTTGGCAATGAAACAAAATCTCCAGAAGTCATTTGTGGGCAGGCTGTCTTCCTCCCTTCTTGCAAATGGTGAGCATTACCTGGCAAAGGAAGCGTGCTTAGAAACGGGACCCAGAGGTCTGGTTGCTCAGGTTGGGGTGCTGCCAGACAAGAAACTTCCTCAAGCCAGGAGATGGTTTAAAGTACGAAAGGAACTAATATGCACTCTGCTTCTACTAATATTTAATGTCTTCAAATCCCAGCTTAAGGAACTACCTCTGAGCTTCTAGTCTACGCCTGGTCTGTGTCACTGATGGATAAGACTTTTCTTTGGTCTCTCCTTGCAGATCTGTAAAAGCCAAGAGTCCAAAGTGGCCGCTTCTTACTGCAGCCCTGCAGTGCCAGTCCACTTCAACATACAGCAGGACTGTGGGCATTTTGTGGCCTCTGTCCCCTCCAGCATGCTGCTGGCCTCAGATGTGGAGAAGAGCATGCCTGGGGATGGTCTGCGTCCCTCCCGCACTGCCAGTGAGCACGACTGTGTGGTGGTCATCACGCGGGAGGTGCCAAGCCAGACCACTGCTGACTTCGTGAGGGACTCGGTGGTGCTGCACCAAGCCAAGCCTGAGCTGTACGAACGTCGTGTTTGCTTCTTGCTCCTCCAGCTCTGCAATGGGCTGGAGCATCTCAAAGAGCACGGCATAATCCATCGTGACCTGTGCCTGGAGAACCTCCTGCTTGTCCCCTGCAAGCCCCCCATGAGCTGTGTGAAAGCCAAAGATGACAAGCACCTGCCCCGCCTAATCATCAGCAACTTTTTGAAAGCCAAACAGAAACCAGGATCTGGAGATTCCAAGCTGAAGAAGAGTCAGGCCAGGCTGGCCCCAGAGATTGTGTCAGCTTCTCAGTACAAGAAGTTTGATGAGTTTCAGACTGGCATCCTCATCTACGAGCTGCTGCACCAGCCCAACCCCTTTGAGGAGAAGGTGCACCTCAAGGAGCAGGAGTACAGCCCCGAGGACCTCCCTGCTCTGCCCAGCCTGTCCATCTACTCCCGGGGGCTCCAGCAGCTGGCCCACCTGCTTCTGGAGGCAGATCCCATCAAGCGTGTGCGGATCACCGAGGCAAAGCGGATGCTGCAGTGTCTGCTGTGGGGTCCCCGGAGGGAGCTCACTGAGCAGCCCCTCAGCCACGAGGAAGCCCTCTGTCAGGTGCTCCAGAACTGGGTGGACATGAAGCGCGCCCTGCTGATGATGAAGTTTGCTGAGAGAGCCGTGGACACGGAGCGAAGCGTTGAACTGGAGGACTGGCTGTGCTGCCAGTACTTAGCATCTGCCGAGCCTGCCTCCCTCTCACACACATTGAAACTGCTGCAGCTGCTCTGATGATGGACGTGTCTCAGGGGCAGCTGTGAAAGGTGCACAGCCCTGTTGTACGGGAGGGTCTTGGATCTCAGCTGTGAGCGTGTGCTCCTCTCCTGTCCTGTGCTCCGATCCATGTAAGACGTTTAGTACCTTGAGTACAGTTAAATTGCGAGCAGGCAAAACTGGCAACCTAACCCTCTTTAGGGGGATTTTTTTTTGTTGTTTTGGTATGGTAAGTCTGTGGACTAATAAATTCCTGCCTGTGTGTGTGCATGTTTCTAATGAACACGGCACAGTTGAGTTGATTTCTGAGCCTATGGGACAGTCCTTTGATCTCCACCCCCTAAAGCCTCACAGCCTCTGCCTGGAAACACCACTGATTGCCAGAGTGGGCAGCAAGGAGGAACAGCTGGCTTATTCTCCCGAGGAGTAAAAACAATGCATTCAATGCTCCTTTCCATGGGAGAGGACATGTCTGTTTTGACATCCATTTTTTATTTTTATTTTTTGCTTTAAAAACAAAAATCACTGCTTGTTTCTGTAGTTTCTGCTGTGGCAACTAAGTATCACCTGCCTGTTGCCTTCTCTGGATGTTAATACAGCATTGCCTTCCTGTCTAGCACTGCTGCCTTTGTGAAGGGGTGAGAGAGCCAGGATGGGGCTGTTCACAAAGATGATGCTGCATGCTGGGAATTACCCCTTGTAAAGTTAATGAAATGGAAAATCCCCAATTCACTTACAAGGCCCCGAGGAAGAAAGTTGGGGCCAGGCTGCTATGCTTTCCCCATCCACCCAGCTTATTCCCTTCACCTGGTAACTCACCTGTCCCTTGTGCATAGCATGCATTTAACCCCTTTATCAAAAGATTAGCTGGCCTGTGGGAGGCTGGTGCTGCTAGCCTCTGGTCTGGGAGGCTTATCGCTGCTGGTGCATTGTGCCGATGCATTAGAAATGCAGAGGGAGAGCTGTTTGCATTGTGAGCATGTTCTTTGAAAAGATGTACTACAAGGGAAGAGGGAGAAGCTGGCCCAGCTCCCTCCATCCCCTTTCTCTCTATTGAGACATGCAACAGCCACCTGGCTTGGCGGAGAGGCCGTGTTGCTGCTGACTTTTCCGGTAGGTTGCATGCTGCCTTTATGCTCTTCCATCTCAATATGACGCAGAGATGAGCTGCCCTGCTGCAGAGACCAGTTGTGCAGCACTTATGGGGGTCGATCTGGGGCTCATGGAGGGAACCCAGCATCAGCTTTGCTGAGGAAGGACATCACCATCTGAGCTACCCCCATCCCAGCTGAAAATGGGGAGGAATTCATGAGCGCTCTCCAACCTTCATTCACCTCCAGCTCCAGCCTGCTCTCTTGTGGGAATTTTAATTCCCCAGGATTTTTGACACTTTGTATGCTTTCTGTGAATCTTTTCCAGGCTTCTCACCTGGATTTTTAATCTGTTTGGCTGCAGTTGCTGCTGATGGGAGGGAATGGTGTCTTGGCTGGGCACCCGTTCGCAATGAATTTCCCCTAGTCCCCTTAGGGAGGAAGCTGTGCACGTCCTTGCCTGCTGAAAGAATGTGGAATGACTCCAACCGCTACTATCAGGGATTTTTTATACACAGGCTTTCTTGTGTCCTGTCTCTTGCATATGTTTCCCTCCAACACAGGTAGCATGAGCCTTCTGGCTTGGGAACCACTGTCCTGTGGACCATCCTACACTCTTTGCTGGGAAGTCTGGCCACAGCCTGCTGCATGTGGTCTCATGTTGGCCAGGGGCATGACTGAACAGCTGGAGAACCTGTCTAAAGGAGCCCAGCATGTTTTGCAGAGATAAGATGAAGAGATGACAGTTTTTAAGCGTGGATGTAGGGAACAAGTTGGTGGCAGCTCTGCAGGACTAACACTGAAGGAGACAGGGCCTGACCGTGAGCAATCCAATTGTAATGCCAGCTGTAGGCAACTGGAAAATATTAACTGAGGCAACTGGATTGAGACTGGTTCAGGTGTTGGTGGTCCTGGTACATTGCAGCAGTATCCCCCATAGATTAGGGACCAACTATAGTCTTGTAGCGTTTGAAGCCTCAAGACAAAGGTGGGACAAGCAGCGCTGCTGGGAGCTCTTTTGTCTAGGTTGGTGACATTGAAATCTTGCTTCAGTACATCCCTCAAAGCTGGGGATATCCCAGGAGTGAAAGACAGTCTTGGGTTACTGGAGGTCACTTGACCAATAGCTACTATCACTGCATGCTCACATGTACAGAGACATCCCCATGCCATCCACTCAAGGTAATGAAGGACAGGCTCAGTTCTGCTTTGCCTTCTTGGAAAGCAGCAGCAGCACAACACCATAAGAGAGGGGAAGGATACTCTTGTAAGAAGTCCAGAGCAGGCAGAGCGCGGAGAAGCTCTCAGACTCCACAGCATCCAGGATGTAGGCGACAATGAGCTGCGTGAAGACCCAGGTCGTGCCACGGTAGAGGAGCTTTGCAACACGGGAGGTGGCCCATGCGCCGAGGAAGGGATGGATGCGGTAGTCGGCCTCCACCATGACAGCCCAGCACAGGAAACCAAAGACCTGCCCGGGCCAGAGGCCATGCCACCAGGCAGAGAAGGCGAAAGTGGCAAGGAGCGGCTGGACTGGGCAGCGCTGGAAGACCAGCCTCCGCAGCCAGCAGGATGTGCTCTTGTTCCAGGTTCGGGCAAAGACAGCCAGGCGGTGTGTGGTCTCTAACACCCACAAGTCATGGCCTGAAAGGTCTCCCTGCCCCACCACCAGCCCAAAGCCTGCCATTTCGAGAAGGGCCTCATCCAGTACCCACTGCGTGTAGTAGGCCAGCCTGAAGAGCAGGGCCCTTATCCACACATGGCACAGGCTGGACAGGATGGAGCAGCCCTGTGCATGGGGCAGCCAGCCCTCCAGCCCCACACGCAGTGTCTGCAGTGCCAGCGCCCCAAGGCACCTCTGGCCAACAGCCTCCACTGGCAGGGGGACAGCCCCCAAGGACTTCGCTTGGACGTGAAACCTGCTGAAGGGGTACAGGGGGCCTCCGAGGAGGGCTGGGAAAAAGAGCAGGTAGCTGCAGAGAGGCAAGACTTGCTGCAAAAGCCCCTGGCCTGCCTGGGGCAGAACGGTCCCTTCATGGATGTCCAGGGCCAGAGACGTCACTTTCTGGGTGAGCAGCATGATGGCGGAGAGGGCAACAGCTGGCCTGAAAGGAGAAAGCACCAGAGAGCTGCTGAGGGTGCCTTGAAAGGAGTGCATGGGCACACATGCTGTCCCTCCCACCTCCCCGCTGCCATGCCCACAACACCATCCATCAGCAGGGATGCAGCTGCAGGCCAAGGGGAGACCAACCAGCTTGACCTGGGTGAGCCTCCACCCTTCCAAAATGACTGGGAAGGTGGAGAGGGAGGGAGGCTGGGCTGGAAAATTACCTGGCATCCTGTGACTCCAGTGCCAAGCTGCCCAGGCCCAGGTGGCATAGCGTCTGCCAGCACATCTGGAGGCCAAAGACCCAGGTGTGGACATGAGCTGGGCTGACAGAGAGGAGGACGAGCACAGAGCCAGCAGCAGGGATAAGGAGCAACACAGCATAGCTGCCCATGGCTGTGACTGCAAGGAGACATCCTCCACCGAGGAGGAATGTGTACCTAGAAGAGACCAGATGCCTTATGACTGACTTTTGGGGAAAATGGCGCTTGAGGCTCCAGCCCTGCTGACGGTGGTAGAGTAGTCTGAGGCAAGCAGCTTCCACAGTGCCCTACAGCCTGCTTCTCATGGCAGATGCTTGGTCTCTTGTGGGGCTGCGGGTCACTGGCACCCCACCATAGCTGCAAGGCAGGGCTGGGGGGACTGAGTTGGGTATCACAGTTCCTGCCTAGCCCCCATCTTTGTTACATCAGAGAGAGTCCCCATTCCCTCCCTGCTTCTTTTGCCCATGCACTCATCCCAGTACACCCCTAAAACTATCTCTTTCAACAGGAGAGTCTGGCCTGGCTGTTTTGGCCTTATCCACCCTGAACTGGACCCACTGCACAAAGAAGGGAGTGGGGCAGCTCATGTCCATACCCACATCAGCAGGGATTTGCTACCTTGCGTCCCACTGCACTTCTGGCTAGGAGAGACCCTGAAAGCACCCACGGACACAACCTGCCCTTGTCACAGCAGCAGAGGTGGCGACCACATACCGAGCAGTCAGAGAGAGTTGTCCTGAAGCACAGAGGCGGTGGAAGAGAGCAGCAAAGGGGAAAGCTGCCAGCTGGTACCAGGCTGCAGGGAGAAGGATGAGCAGGTCCGCCCAGCACATTGAGCTTCTTGCTTCTTTGGCTGCCTCTGACACCTGGAAAACGGACTGAGCCAAGGGCTCCTCTGTCTCTGCTTTATATCTGGCAGGACCACGCCACAAACAGGAAAAAAAAAAAAAAAAAGGCAGAGCCAAGGAAACAGAGGTATCTGCAGGAAGAGGTGCATGGTTTTTGCATTCGTCAGTGCTGGCTCCTTGAAGCGCCTCTCTCCCAAGGTCTGTGAGCAGGTGGAAAAAGTTAGGGGTTGGTTATTTGCTCTGCCAGGTGCCTGTGCCATTACCACGTGCTTTGCAGGCAGTGAGAGTGAGCACTGAGATGAGAGCAGAGCCTCTCTGAGCTGCCAAATGTGTCATGCTGGGATGCACTTCAGAGCAAAATCCCCAGGTACAGAAGAGGTTTGGCCTCATCTCAGCTCAGTCCTTCATGGAAAACTGTGGCTCTTTCCTATCTCTGGCCTTGCTTGTCATGGGGTGGTGGTGGTGATCTTCTACTGTTTAAATTCCTGGTGACAGAGAGAAGATGGACTCTGTCACCTCTGCGAAAGGCCAGGGGAGGGTGAGCCCATCAACCCCAGCACTCGGCCTGAGCCACAGGGCCTTTTCCACTTACCAGACATAAAGAAATAGTTTTATTCTTCCTGAACATTTTTTCTTTAAGAAGATAAAAAATGGAATCACAGACATACTTGAGATCACAGAAATCAGGTGTTGCTGTTAAACTGCACATTAATTCAGAAATGTGTCATGTGGGAAAGCAAAATTTCCTCTTTTTATCAGACCTGAAAGGTGGTTTGAAGACCGAGCTCTAGGGTGATCTGACGACAGTTGCTATTGCTCTCAAAATGCCACTACTGGTATTTCATAGCTAAACAGACAAAAAAAAAAAAAAAAAAAAAAAAAAAAAAAGTCAGTCTGTCTACAGGACTTTGTTCTTCATTTTTCTTTGTGAGGTACAGGGGTACAGGTAAGAAAATCTAGGCGAATTCAAATGGAAAGCTCATGCTTGGTTTTGTTTGGTTTTGGTTTTATTCCATTGATATCTGCTTTATTTTAGGCAAATGAACAGTGTGATTGTGAATAGAAATGCCATGGATTTTCTCTCTATATGAAGAAAGTACATATTAGAGGGGCAGATAAGTAAGGTTTTTCCCTTCTTTAGATGACAGATTAAAAATATTTAGATTTGCCTGTTTTTCAGTAAAAAAGAGCAAAATTTGTGCTTAATATTACAGAAAAACCTGTTCTCATAAAAAAAAAAAAAAGGAAAAAGAAAAAAAAGAGAAATTTTAATTTTAAAACTTTTAAGAATGTTTCTACTCTTCACTGAGCATTTCAAGTCACCATGATGTTGGCAAGCCTACCATATTGTTTGGCATGGTTATAAGAAGGCAGGG
>CM021768.1:32170423-32192261 GCA_011076525.1 Nettapus auritus | reverse complement strand
TCATATGTGATAGCACTGGAGAGAAGCTTTTTCCATGTCACTTCTGGCATGCATGGCATGCAACAACAGCCTGGTTTCACAGGACTCATTCTGCCAAATCCATGGAGCCCAGCACTAACTTTGCT
Source organism: Nettapus auritus (assembly GCA_011076525.1). Classification (NCBI taxonomy): domain Eukaryota; kingdom Metazoa; phylum Chordata; class Aves; order Anseriformes; family Anatidae; genus Nettapus; species Nettapus auritus. Next base: position 32,192,136 of record CM021768.1, on the reverse strand, counting down.
GAGTAAATATTTTTTCAAGGCCCTTGCAGTGCCTATTTAAGCAATTCACTGCTATGGTTCTGAAAAAATGTCATTGCTTTTCAAGAAGCAGAAATTAATGTCCACAGTAGCATTGGAAATGTGATGCACAGCTCATGCCGCTTATTTTATAATGTTAGCTGCTGGGCTGTGGAAGTGTGATCTTAAAGTGAGTGTATAAGCCAGAGAGAAACCTGTGAGAGAGCTTTATTTGCTTCTTTCATATGTACTACACAAGCAACAACCCTGTTCCTGTCCAAGGAATTAATTCTTTGACAGCAAGTGAGGAAGAAGAGGGATGAGCTGTGTCAGAGCAAACTGTGGTCATGAAATCTGAGCAGATATGACTCTAACACTAGTCTTGGGCTGCTATTCTGAAAGTTATTGAGTTTTAAGCTGCTTTGAAGTTTTAAAGCTGTTTCAAAGTTTTAAGCTGCTTTCTTAGTGGAATATAGTGCTGTTTCAGGAACAGTTTTGGTGGCCTGTTGTAATGCAGCATATACTGATCTTATACATATTTAAGATATATATGTGATACATATACATTAATTTGCAGGACACGCAGCAAAATGAAAGATAAGAATCAAAAGCAAAAAAAATATATATTTTTTAAAGTCAGACCAGTGGGTTTAGTCTTTATCCTAGAGAAAAGCACATAAATAGGAAGGAAGGCTATTAAAAATAAATACATAAAATAAGGTTTAGGAAGCTTGGACTTAGCTCCTGTCTCAGTCTTTCTCTATGACCTTGGGCAACCTGGACTTTCCCACCCACAAAACAAGATGATGGTTTCTGTCTCCCTGTGGTGTTAAAAGGCAGATTCAATTAGAAACCCTAGGACTTTTGGCTGTGATAAGCAGAACATGAAAGTGCCTAAATAAGAAGGGAAATAAAAAAATAAATGCAATGGTTTATTAAAACATTAAAATGCAAAAACCCTTCATTTGTTTGCAGGGACTAGCCCCTTGCTGGCTTTTTGTTACTTGTTGCCCTTACAGATTTGCTGTCTGCTGCCTGTAAATGGCCTGTGATTGCTTGTGGCAAAGACCTTTTTGTTTTCCTGGAAAAAAGGCTGCACCCCAGAAGTTTAAGGATAATGACTTAGTCTCTTATTGTAGCCATGACTCCACTCACAGAGGTCTGAGAAATCTTTCTGCCCCATGGTGATGTAGCTTTGAGTTAGGTCCTTTTGGCTGGTGACTCCTGTCACCTGGCTCCATGTGTGCAGGGACATCTGGTCCATAGAAACTTAGGGAAATCAGAGAAGATTCAAGAGTCTGGTTTGAGCCTGGGTAAAACCCCTCTTTTTGAATAGCCTGCACCACCAAACAAATAGCCTGGCCCTCACACTCAGCTTGATTTGACTGTTAATGAAGTGGGTTTATCCAGAGTCCCAGCTGCCAAGGAAGGGTTTGGTGGCAGTTATCTTCTGCATAAAAATAGGCTGAGACACACTGTGAATATGTTGTTTCTGGACTGTACTGTATAAATGGACTTTCTGAAATGGTGATTAATTTTTTGCCTTGAAAACTTTTTCGTTCAGGTCAACTGTGTTGTCTGGTGTGCTTAAACACAAAAGAGAAAACAACAATAACAACAACAAAAAAAAAAAACAACAGCTGCTCAGGAAAGGGAGACATGAGGTGGAGGCGATGATCTAGAAATATTTGGTGCAAGGAGAGGGACCTTGAGGGTCTTCATGAAATAGTGGTTCAGGACTGCAATGGAAGGAGGACTGCCTCTGAGAAACCTGGTACCCAGCTTTGGTTGTGGAAGAGGAACCCGACATTTCATAGAGAAGCACTACTGAGGTCTCCACTGTGGTGTTCAGTCTTGGCAGCAGGGTATTGTCTGGCAGGTTTACAGTATGTATCATATTTATACTATGCAGTATGCTTGCATGGTTAGCAATTTCTTTATCTTTGCACAGTGGCACAGTCTTTTGACCATTTCTTGGTGTTAAAGCTTTCCAAGTTAAACAGATACTCTGTCCCCTGTTTCACAACAAAATGTAGACTTGAGGAACTAAGGTCTGGAAAGCAAATTACTATTATACTCTGCAACAAAAGTGACCTCGATGAGGTACACTGCAGAATTCAGGTTCTATTAGTCCAAAGCCTTGCTGCACATTTTGTGGGAGTGCTGCTGTTTCCACCCGACACCACTGGGTACACAAGCAATGCTATGTGGACTGCTGGAAAGGCCTTTTTTTCTTGTTAGAATGAGTGGTTCCAAGAAAACTTTTGCTTATGCATGCATCAATATATTCTAATGGATGCTCTATACTCATTTTCATTGACATCTGCAGGAGGTGTTACCAAAACAAAACTACAACAGCAACCAAACCAACCCCCCTTGATACTCTTTTTTTTTTTTTTTTCCCTTTTTTTTTTTTTTTTTTTTTTTTTTCCAGGCAGAGTAGCTCATGGAACAGTATAGGCATACGATCTGCTTGCTACATGCACACAGAAACTTTAGCAAGACTGTAAGTATATTCAGTTTAGTTGCAAACTAACCACAACCCACAGCTTCAGCGTCATCATATCAGGTTCTAAATAAGTCGGACAGCTCATGTGAGATCCTTCTCTCTGCTCCTGTTCAGTATAGGGATGGCTTCAGTGTTTTTGTTTTCTGGGAATGTGATAAGCACAGTGGTGCCTTCTATAAATAAATCAGTCTTGCTGCTGATGTTGAGCAGGGTAGTGTGTAACTAACCTTGCTGTGGTTCCAGATGGCTGCAAGGTATTTAAAAGAAACCAGTGAAAAATAATACTAAAAATATGCAGTATCTTTAAATCAGTAAGCTGCTAAATATCTTTCATATCACTTTTAGATCAACAAGATTTTGCTAGAGAGAGAGAAGAAAGAAGGTCATCAGGTAGTTATGCAGTCATTTAGTCTTTGCCAGTAAACTGGAAGAATCTGCAGGTTCATCTGTGATGCGTTAGGCAAATCTCTGTTCTCCCAGAGCTCAGGTCTTCTGTGTTCGATGGTAAGTCCTGCAATATTTTCATGCACTTTAATTCTGCAACACATGTCTTGTAGTTTCCTCTCTGAGGCTCCTCTCATCTTGTGTGCTCTGTTCAGCAGTACTTTTGTAACTCTTCTTGGACACGTGCAGGCATTTATTCTGAGGTACCAAGTGCTTGGAGTGCCTGAGGGGTGCATTGGCACTTCCTACCCATGTGGAAACCCTTTTGAGTCAAGATTTAAACCCTCACACAGTTTCGGCAGCTTCAAGGAAAATGGATCCTTGAAAGCTTTACTTAAAACTGGATGGGTATATTTTGAGTATGTAATTGCCAAAGGGCATGTCTGGGGACGTTTCCTAAAGGAGTTCAAGTTCTGAGCAGTACCATTTGGTGGAGCAGTGCTGCCCTCAAGTGGCATTTTTTGGCCCGTTTTCGGTGTCGGCACTTCTAAACTAGCTGTGCATACGCTCTGAGAAAGGCTTGTGCAGTCACAGTAATTTTTCTACCTTTTGTGAAGTAAAAGTCCAGTTGGGACACGTGGATTTTTCTGAAATGATTGAGAAAGACCTGCCTGATGAACGCTGAGTAAATGCTGTTGCTGGCCTGTGGCTGAAGTTTGGTGTCCTGCAGTGCAAAGCAAATAGCAGGTCCTTCTGTGTAGCTGTCAGTCACGTTCACATTGCCTCGACTTTTGGACCTCGACCAGATGCTAGGTCAAAGTCTATGCATAGTGGTGCTGCTAATACTGTCTCTGCAAGGCTTTTCATTTCTTCCTCCCGGTGGGGATAATAAAAATGTGTTTTTGTGCAAATTAAATTTGAGAGTAGCCAGCGGGAAGCATTTAAAAGGCTGCCTCAATGCTCTTATACACTGTTATAATGTATAGCTGTGACTGCAAAGATTTCAGCAGCTTTAAATCCCTGAGTAACTTCTGAAGCACAGAGAGCCCTGTACCTTTATAAACCCTGTAGGTTCAGCATTTACAGTCTGCTTACTTCACACTTCTGCAAATGTTTTGCAGTTCTGTAACGTGTACTTCTCAGAGTGCTAGTACAGCGGCTCTGTGCTTTGCTAGGATATTCAGTGGATGTGGCTGAACAGAGTAGGCTGAACATGTTCATCAATACACTTTTGACAAGTAAAATAGCATCTGGTAGAGGTGGCCTGAAGGCCGACTCTGGTCATGAAAGCAAAATCAATACATAAATCCATCACAGTACACAGAGAAGACTGAGCTGATATTACATGAGACTGGGTTATTTATAGCTGCAAATCTGGGGTTACAGAGCATCTGGTGCTTCCTAGGGCCCACACAAAGTCTCTTCTCCTCAGTTCCTTTTTATTAAATCAGGCCTCTTATTAGCAAAGGGAAAAATAACCAACTCTGTCTTTAAACCTTCCAAAGATCTGTAGCATCAGCTCTCCTAGAATATCAATAAGGAAAGGCAATTGTGAATTTCCTTGAGGTATGTTTTTGATTTTTTTTTTCTCAGTGAGAAATCAAGGGAGCTCATGATTTGTTTCCTCTTGAAGCAATAACTGATGGATAAACCTGTACAGTCCTGTAGTGTGGGAGACAAACAGGAGAAAAATCAGGCCTTGTTAAACATTTCCTTATCCATCCCTGATTTTTCTTCAGTCTGTCTTCCATATTACAGGATTCACTGATTCTGCTTGATCTTTAGGAATAGCTCTTCCAGACAGACAAGTGCTTCTCCGTTTCAGGTTCGTAACAATGACTGGCTTCTCTGTAGTTGCAAGGCAAGCAAGTCTCTGGACATGGTCATTAGAGACATAATTTTTCATATGGTAGGTATTGGGTCACTTTGACCTGAACAATGAATTTTGCTTTCATCACCATGTCCCACCAGCCAGCCTGCTAATGGACTGCTCCCAAGAGGAGAGTTGATGTGATCTCTCCAGTTATTTTTCCAGTCAGAGGAGCTAGTATTCCTCAAAGAGGAAAGTTTGTATCTCCAAGTTCCCACTACAAGTTATCTGTCACATCACTTTAAGCACTTTACTACTGGAAATTCAAGGGAAGCTGTTACTGACCAGCGAAGAGATACAAAAAGGAATGCTGCCAGTAAACACTGACAGAAGTAAGTCATGCTCTGAACAACATATTTGAATTCTTCCAAAAAGGAATTGGGTTTACAAGGTCTCAGGACCACAGGGCACTGGCCACACAGGCAGCCCACCTCCAATGCCTCTCCCAGCAAATCCAGTGAGACCTGGAAGGGACGCAATGTTATGTCCCAGCCTCTCTCTCTTCTCCCAGATGGTTCCGAGGTTCAAGTGCTGATCTCTCTCAAAGCTAATTTAAGACTCCACCACCTGTTGTTTTATCTACTCATGTTCCCTATTCCCAGTCCCAGAGCAGCATTAGTAGTCTCCCATCACACTTTCTTGAGTAAAACTGTTAGAGCCAGTGGATTTATTTGGAGACTCCTTGCAGGGAGGGTCCTGGGTGGCTCTGGTACTTGTGTTCCCCTCTTTCGTGCTGCCCTTCCCAACGCTGATGTCTTTGGATGGGTGGTTGCAGCTACCTTGTTTTCAGCCCCATTAATCAGTGATAGTAACCCCATAAAGCAGGGGCTTGCCATGACAGTGGACTCACCCTGTGCTCCAGAGGCCAGGCACCAGCAGTTTTGCTTTAAGTCAGAGCTTGTAGGGGTAGAGTTACCCTCTGTCACTCTCCCTTCTCTACTCCAGATATGGAGACAAACTGTTGCAGCCTGCCCTGAAGCCCATAGAGATGGCACTGGGACAAGAGGAATCAGGAGGGAAGGATAGCCGGCTCCCCCCTACCCAAGCAAGCCTGTGGACAGAAGAGATGCTGGAGGTGCCTGTTTTCCAGGCCAACTTCATCCAACTTCTCCACCAAGCCAGTGAAAAAGGAACCAATGTGGCCATGGGCAGCAGGTGCAGGAGGTCTGTCTGCCCATCAGCTCTAGGTGCCCGACTCACCAGGTCCTCTTCTGATATTCATGGCACAGGCTCCAGCTAAAACTAGGGCTTGAAACCAGGACTAGGCCCATGGAGGAAGCTATACCAAAGAGATATAACTCCAGAGTGACTGCAGCCCATGGGTGACCCATGTCAGAGTACATACTCACTCAGAGGAACTGCTGCCCTTGGAGGAAGCAATGTCAGAACAGGTATAAACACAAAAGGATTACGGGCCACGTGCAACCTACACCAGAACAGGAATTGCCCCAAAGAGACTGCAGGACACAGAGAAAGCTGTGTTAGAGCAGAGAAGCAGGAAGAAGCAAAGAGAATCAAAAAATAAACACTTATGCCCTGATTCCAGCCTTCTGAATTGCCCGCCATCCCTCAGAAAGAAGGGAGGGAGTGTAACACAGCAAAAAAAAATAAGGAAGTAGAGAGTAGCAAGTGGCCTGAAGCTGAGCATTGTGAAGACATTACCATAAGTGCTAGTATAATTGTTTTATATCTTCTTTGTTTCTCAATACCAAAACCAGTAATTAAAAGCTTATGGAAATAAATTATTAAATTAAGTGAAATTTCAACAGATAGAGTCTTGCAACTCTTGAGCTCAGCCACATTACTTGCACAAAGTGCAGGAAAGGAGCCAGCTCTGTGCCCTTCCTTATGCCAGAGGTGGCAGAAGAGGTGGTTTATTTTCAAGGCAGAATATAATCAGGAACTCTTTTCTCTCAGTGTTGAGACCAAGACCCAATAGAACCAGATCCTTTTGTACCTCCTAAGGTTTCAGGATATTTAGAACAGAGACTGATCCCATTGGAGACTATACTCTGTTCTGGTTCCCCTCAAATTGACCACAGAGTTCTCGAGACAAAACGTATGCAGCTCCGGGGACCATGCACAATAGTGAGTGGTGGGGAATAAAGGTCTAGGGCTGCCTACTGTTCCCTTCCAGCCCCTTTCATGGGAAGTTGTGAAGCACCTGGTAGGGGGCAGAGAAGACGGTGGGCACTCTATAGGGCACAGTAGAGGTGAGAGACACCTAGAGGGTGCACCCAGGAGCCTGGGAGAATACAAGGGTTTATGGGGGCCATGACCACTCTGGATGGGATCAGAGGTACCCAAAGGGTACCCACAGAGGAGTAGGGTCCCAGGGTCCCCCCACAAGCTGATGCTGGAGCCCAGGTCCATGACACCTTTATTGCATGTCCTAGAACAGCCACTGCCAGAAGCAAGGGGAGATCCACCTCCCCACACATTTTCCCCCACATCAAGCCTCATCAGGAGATGCATGGGTGCCAGCGAGGTGCACGGGCTGCCCATCAAGGCAGGCAACACGCACATGGTGCTGGAGCTGCCGGGCCCGGTAATTGCAAGGGGGCCGGGTGTCCCCACCCCGCAGACGGCAGGCTGTGATGTCCATGGGCGTTGAGGTGCTATGGATCCCCATAGCATCAGCAGGGTTCTTGCACGTGGCTACCAGGTCCTCAGCCGGTGCATGCACAAAGGTGTTGGAGGGCTTGCAAGGCCGCCCTGAGGCCGTCACTTGCCGTCGTGCCAGCATGACCTGGCAGTAGCGGTGCCCCATGAGCCCGAGTGTCCGCGGATGGTCCACATGCTGCCGCAGGAACTTCTCATAGCGGGTCTCACCCACCGCCTCTGCCACTGATGCCAGCACCAGAACCACACATAGAGTCCAGCTCGCCATGAGTGCCTGTGGTAAGTAGGGTCAGGACCATCGGGACTGCAGGAGCCCTGAATGAAAAACCCACCCTGGGCACATGTGTCCCATGTGGATTCCACTTCAGATACCCTGGTCCCTTACAGATCCCCTCCAAATGCATGAGGAAGCCCCCCTCCGACTCCTGGGTCCACTACAGAAGTCCCCTGGACATCTGGGTCATCTGTTGATCCCATCCAGATTCCTGGGCCCCTTACAGAACACCCCACCAGCACTAGGTCCCCTACAGTCCTGCACCCCGCAAGTGTCTGGGTCTCTTAAGGAACACGCCCAGGACATATGGATCCCCTATCAATTCCCCCCATGCTTGGACACCTAGATCCCCACCATACTCCTGCTCTCCCACTAGATGCTTGGGTTCCTTGCGGTTCCCTCCCACAGAAACTTTGGTCCCATATGTATCCCTCACCCTCACCTGTGTGAGCACCTCAGTTTCCCTTCAGGCGTCAGGGTCTCCTGGTCCCTCCCACTCCCCCGTGCCTCTTTTATACTTGCCCAAACTAGGCCCAAAAGGCAAGGGGCCAGGAGGAGGGACAGGGCAAAGAGCAAGGTCCAGTGTGCGGAGGGGAACCTGGCACCCAGGAGGCCCCACTCCCCTTACATCCCTCCACCCCTCAAGGTCATTAGGTAATCATTAATGGACCACATGACTGTCTGCATACATCCCCTCAGGCACCTCCTGCCCACTTCACCATGGGCAACATATTTTCGTCTGGGGCCACAAGTTCCATAAGGGGCAGGTCCTCTTGCTGGAGGGGGCAAGATGCATGTGAAAAGGTATTATGAATAACTGGATTGAACAGGAAGACGTGATTCCTGTGGGGAACCATGACAAGACATTGGGTTTAAATGGCAAAATTTTGGTAGCAAGTGGAGCTGCATGGCTGGTCTCTGTGAGAGGAGACCACAAGCTGCCATATGTTAGATAAGAGCCAAGCAATAGTCAGCTTGAAAAGGGACCCGCCACTTCCTGAAACCTTGCCACATAAAAACATGGGAAGATCCCTGGGTTTACCTGAAAGGAACTCAGAGGTCCCTGGGCACAAAGGAAGGCAGGTTAATTAGATTAACCTGCTTTGAACTGAAAGGTTGTAGGGAGGTGGGGGGTCGGTCTCTTCTCCCAGGCACGAAGTGACAGGACAAGAAGAAATGGTTGAGGCAGGATGTTAGGAAACACTTCTTTACTGAAAGGGTTGTGTGCCATTAGAACAGGCTGACCAGGGAAGTGGTTGCAAGGCCGAGCCAGGGGCTGCGTCCAGCTGGGCCAAGGGGACCGAGCATGGCTGGGCCGAGCCAGCAGCGGCAGGGCGGGCCCTTACCATGGGCGTCGCCGCCATCTCGCGGCCAGTGCCGGAGGCGATCGGCTCCGGGGCGGACGAGCTCTGCGGCGCAGCGGGGGATCGAGGCGGGCAGGGCACGGCGCGGCAGGTGGTGCAGGCAGGGCGCTCTCCCGCTCTTCCCGACGGGTGGCTGTAGCCTGCTCGCGAAGAGCCCAGCCTCGGTATCCACCCCACAGAAAGCCATGGCGCCTGCATCTCTTGCGGCCTCTCCGGGCGCAGTCACCGATGTGGATACCTAGACGGAGGTCTTGGGCTGCGGGGTGTGCCCGAGTCTTCTGTTACTGCCTGACAGCAGCAGCAGTGGGTATGCCTGTGGGAGGTGCTCCGAGGTTGAAGAATTGCTCAGCCTGGTGGCAGAGCTTTGGGAGGAGGTGAGCAGGCTGAGGAGTATCAGGGAGCAAGAGAGGGAAACTGACTGGTGAAAGCACACTCTGCCCTCCCTGAGACAGACTTAGGAGCTAGCCACCACACAAAAAACAAAGGTTCCCATATCCCACCAGTCAGCCACTACACAAAAGACAAAGGTTCCTCCATCCAGACAGGCAGTAGGAGGGGACCTGGGTCAAGGAGGGGAATGGAAGCAGGTTTCTGCGCAGGGTGGTAGGCGAGCCCTCTCCCTGCCTGACGCACCTTACTGACTAGCCTCATGTAACAGGTATGAGGCTCTGGAACTTGACAGTCAAAAAAGCGATGCAGGCGAAAGCCCTTCCCGCTTGGAAGGGGTGGAAGACCAACAGTTTCTTGGTTTGTATCAGAAGTAGTGTGGCCAGCAGGCCCAGGGAAGTGATTGTCCCCCTGTACTTCGCTCTGGCTCTTGGTTGCACCTCACCCTGTGTTCAGCTGTGGGCCCCTCACTGCAAGAAAGACATTGAGGTGCTGGAGTGCGTCTGAAGAAGGACTGTGAAGCTGGTGAAGGGTCTAGAGAGCAAGTCCTGTGAGGGAAGTTGTTGTGATGCCATCACGGAGATATTTAACTGATATGTAGAAGTGGTGTTTAGTGACATGGTTTAGTGGTAGACTTGGCGGTGCTAGGTTAATGGTTGGAACTGATGGTCTTAGAGGTCTTTTCCAGCCTTATGATTGTGTGATTTCTGTGCCTCTGCTTGGAGCACCTTTCTTCTGAAGCTCCCCACTTCAGATTACTTTTCTTGTTCTTTTTCTTTTTCCTTCTCCTCTCCTACTTTCCTAGGGAACATGTGTACCAGAGATGGATGAAAACAATACACGCAACCTGCATTTTTTTGTTTCACACACATTATTCACTGGGGAGCAATCCCCCCCAGTTCCCTCCTAGAGCCTCTTGGGAGCCGTGGCTGTCTAAGCAGCTAGAGAAAATGCTCTCCTCCTCTTCCATGTCTTCCACCTTTCTCTTCTTTTTGGCTCTCTTGGACCTGCCAGCTTTTGGGTGGTGGAGGAGCAGCTCTCTGAGGTGCTTCTGCATCAGGACGATGTTTCCTTCCATCTGGCGTAGCACCTCATAGCTGTCGTAGGAGTACCCGCAGTGGCAGCACGTCCCTGAGGAAGCTGAGGGCATCTTGCTCATCTCCTGGAAAGAAGAGGGCAAAGGTGGCATGATGAAAGGGCCTTGGGCCTTGGGGGGCTAGAGACATCTGCAGCTGAGCTTGGCCTCTTCTTGAGAACTTTGGGTCCTGCTGGGCTGCACCAGGCAGCACGATGGGCAAAGAAAGCCTCAGGCAGGCCCCATATTTTTCTCCCTGAGGCATAAGCCTGTCTCTGTTTCCTCTTCTGAGGATGAGACCCACCTCTGCCTCCCAGGGGTGGGAAGAGGTCCAGGGAAGACCCAGGGCACCTTAGAGTCCTACTGAGTCTTTGATGGCCACATGGGCTGTTACTCCTTCTCCTACCCATTAGTGACCCAAAGTCTGAGGCCTGGCAGTCCCAGCAACCTGGCACTGTCTGGCCTGCCTGACCTCCGTCACTCACCTCTCTCTGGCATCTCCTGGCTTTCCTCCGTATGCAAATCCCCATGAGGAGAACTCCACCGAGCAGGCACAGGGCTGGGCTGCTCCTGTAGAGCACCTCCACAGACCAAAAAGCTGCATTCAGCACATCCAGGGAGGACCAGAGCTGCTCCAGTAGGTAGGGCAGGTAGGAGCACTGGCTCTCCGTGCCAATGCCCTGGTGCTCCAGGTCCTCAGGAGCCACGTCCCACATCAGTGTGGCCCAGGAGGGCCGGCTGGAACAGCCAAGGCTGCCGGGGAGCAGAGAGGCCACGCAGAGCAGGAAGGCAAGGGAGAGCTCCGAGCTGAGCATTTTGCAGCTCCTTCTGAGGGCTCGATCTCTGGCCGTCACCCTGTCCTGAGCTCAGCCAGTCACCAGCAGCACCGCTGTCTGCCCGCTGAGTGAGTGGTGTTGCCAGCAGCCCCACAGTGCTGTCACCGATGGCCCCGTGATGTCACAAGGCCTTCGTGGGGCACCCAGCAGGAGGGGAAGGTCTTGGCAGGGAGGCAGGGCTCGGGGAGCTGAATTTCTCAGCCGGCTGCTCCCACGGCGGCCATCCCCTCACTGCGGGTCTGTCTCGCCACTGGGGCTTGGGATAGAGCCCTGGGGGCAGGGGGCTGTGCTCCAAAATGCTCAGTGAGGAGGAGCTGTGCCAGTGTAGGGACGTTGCCCGGGCTCCGCGGACCTATGCTCGTCCTTCTGTGCTGTTCCCAGGGGCTGTGGGGCAGCTGTGGCATTGCCTGCAGCACCGGTGGGGTGCTTAGGGAGCTTTGGTGGCACAGGCAGGAGAAGATTTTGTTATTTTTCACCATATTGGCTCTGCCTTTTTGTTCATTCCATTCTGCTTCATTTCAATGTATCATATTAAACACTTCTGTTGTCTCAGTAATTATTTTATTCTGCAGCATTTCACTCAACACCAGTAAGAATCTGTAAAATCACGTCCTTCGTGCCAGTTTCATGGCACGCCTTACCCCTGCTTTCCTCCCTGTCTGTGCTCAGCATTCAGCAGCATGAATGTTTTTAAGCATTTATTTCATCAATTAAAGGTATTGGGAATATAGTGAAGGTGCTCTTATGTCTTTCCATGCATTTGATCCCTAACATGGGTATCATTTATTGTACAAGGTGGTCACATAGCCCTGCATGTGTTCTCCTTTAGAGGCAGGGGGAGATTTAGCAGGCAACAGGAGAGAATATTTGAGAATGGAAATCCAGTCCTTTCGAGCACAGGTCCCCGTTTCCCAGCTCAGCACCTCCAAGCGTCAGCATCCCGGGAACCCCCCCAGCTGCTCTGGCTCCCGGTTTTCGCTTTCGGTTTCGTTTCCCCGCCGGGCCGGGGCTGGCTGGGGCGGGGAGCGGGCATAAAGGAGCTGCCTCGGGCTCAGCCTGGCGGTAGCAGGCTGCTTGCTGGCACGGCATGGCCGGGGGACGGAAAAAGCAGCGGCAGCGGCAGCGAGCCAGGAAGCCGAAGCGCAGCCCCCGGCAGCAGCCGGCGACAGCGGGAGGTGCGGGGGGGAAGCGGCGGAGTACCGGGGGTGGGGGGTCGGGGACCCCGGCAGGAGCCAGGGGATGGGGAGGAGACGGGTGTGATGGGGAGAGATGCCCCTGTCTGGCTGTGGTTAAGCTGAGAAGGGTGGGCGGTGGGACAGCCAAGGTGTGAATTTTACTGCTTCTCCAGTGTCTTGTAAAACATCTGACTTCAAGACAACGTGTGTCCAAGCTTGTGACAGATCTAGGGCAGTGAGATAACTCAGCAAGTGCCTTTTTTTTCCCCTGGATACTCTCCACGGCTGTGTAAAAGTAACCATGTGCTTCTGCTGACATGTCAGTGATTGTTTTCAAAGCCTATATCTGAGAGATGGAGAAATGTCTTCTAGTGACAGCCAGGAGAGTCAGCTGGAGGGCAACAAAGTAGTGCATAGGACACTGAAGCCACAAGTGACCTGAGGAAATATTGCCTATGCTTGTTGCTCTTGTTGCCAAGGAGCAGAAACTCTCGGTGAAAGCAGTAGCACACGGAGATACTGGGGAGGGAGCAGCGATGGTTAAGGTGCCTGCTTCATTAGTGTGACTGCCATGCCTGTCATTATTTGTTCCGTAGAACATGTGAAGTTACAGGGAAAGGAGAAGGTGAAATGTTCAAACTGTGATGAAACACATACGCTCCTTTTCTCCTGTGATGGGAAGCTTTCCAAACACTGGGCTACATCTTCAGATAACTGCTTTAAGCCAAGGTAAGAAGCTTTCATGGGGTGAAGGTATGTATCGCAATGGTCAGAGAACATGTCCTCCTTTTCCTAAAGGTAACAATCAAGAAATTTAGGCATGCTCTTACTGTAATAAGGAAACAAGAACACTTGCATTCCTAAAACTCAAAACTTTCCCTTCTTTTTTAGCCAGCAAGAAATGCTCTGAGTTAAAGTGTAACACTAAGATCTGAGCTGTTTGAGATACTGATGGTACAGGTTCCTCTCAAAACTTAGTGAGGATTAGTAGATACACCAGCCACGCAAATGACATGCAGACTACATGTGGCTTAGGAAACCTGTGTGTGAAAGACCCAGGCCCACCTATACCTCGCCTCCTTCTGATTAATCTGTGAGGGTAACCAGCACCTACAAATGATATAGCAGTATGCTTATGGAATTTGCTGCTAATTTGCCCAGGGATGAGACTGATTCTCTTTCAGCTTCCTCTGGTGCAAACCACAATGAAATCAGTTAGTGCAGCTGAAGTAGGCTGGTGTAAGAGCAGGGTGAATCAACGGAGAGACAACCAATATTTTTCTATATAAATACTGCTAAACATCCTAGGACGTGGTGAGCAGAGGATCCTCTTTCTTTTACTTAGTCTCATGGCACAGCATCTGTTTTGATTTGGTATTTTTTCCCTATCTTTGTAGGCTGGTGGAAGAACTGGGAAACAGAGAAATTGTTCAAATAGCCTGTGGGGACCATCACTCCATGGCACTGTCCAGAGGTAGTCTCTTTTATGCACACCTTTTCTCCAAATGGGAGTCCCACTTGACAGGCTCGCTCAGAAAGGAGACCTTGAGCTGTGTCCAGTTGTTAGTGATACCCTCAGTGAGTAATGAGCAGTGGATAGGCAACACAAACTGTGCTCTCTGTCAGCACTGCCCTTCCTTCCCAGCTCTCAGGGACCTGCAGTTCTATCTTTATCCAATTCCTTAGCACTGCCCCTCCTCAAAGGTGCGTTGTGGAGAGCAAACGTGGCTGCCCCGCCCTACGCTCACCAGACCTGCACATTTTTAAGTTTGAGCTCTTCTCTGGTTCATAAAAGTACGGCAATAGAGTCAACACCCTGCTTTTATTCTTGCTGCGGTGAGTCACATAGGCAGCATGGGACTGCCCTGAAGGGGGCAGAAGCAGACAGGGAGATTTGGCTACTGTTGCTGATGTACTCCTAACACTTAGGAGCTACGTCTCTGAAAACAGCACTGATTCTCACTCCCAAAGTACAAAGACTCAAGGGAAGCATGACACGGAGCTGTTTTCTTTTGTTCCACGTGTGAAGGAGGTGAGCTCTTTACCTGGGGCCAGAATGCCTATGGACAGCTTGGAGTGGGGAGACAAGTCACGCTCACCCCCAAACCACAGTTGGTGGAAGGACTAAAAGGCATCCCACTTGCTCAAATTGCTGCTGGAGGAGCTCACAGCATTGCTGTGTCGCTCTCTGGAGCTGTGTACTCCTGGGGAAAGAATAAGTTTGGACAGCTGGGACTCGGACACACGGAAGGTAAGGAAAGAAAGCAGTTTGAAAGCAATAGAAAGGTATTTTCCTGCTCAGTGAACTTTCTGTACACAGGAATTGTTCTAGAATCTCTTTCGAACAGCAGTGGGTGGTGGGAACTTTGGAATGAGTATATCTAGATAATTTTTTTTGTTTTGAAGCTATTTCATCCTGACCAGAAAATGCATGAAGGGTCAAGGGATTTAGGTGTTAGATATCTACAGATCATTTTGTCATCATTTTATGTGGCCAAATGGGTAGCCTGGGCTTGTAAAACCATATGTCTCTTTCCAGGCAATCTTGCATGAAATAAATTTGTTTTATACATCTTTTCCTTCTTTAATTTTCTGTGAACATAAGGTGAGAAAATAATTAAAGTCACCCATTGTCTTCAAACTTAGAAGGCAAGAGCAGAGTTGCCTTAGCCACACAGAACCTGAAGTTGTTGAATATCTTCAACTCCTTGAAAATTAGATGTTTTGAGGCCAAGCACCTCTTGTCAAACAAATGTGAAAGTGTTGCATTTTGTTTCAGACCTAGTGTAACTGAACAGAGAAAAAACTAAGAACCAAACAGAACATCATGAGAAAGAGAAAGTTATAGTGGAGGGTAGAAAAAAAAAACTTGAAACCAAGTCATAAATACATGAATTGCTTTAAGACAGGACTGTAAAATGCAAAATAAATAAGTAAATAAATAAATTTAAAAAGTACTTTCTAAATCTTTATTTCTACACTCCAGTATGCTTTCACTTTAGCTATGCTGTATTTTCTTTCCAGAGAAGGACTACCCATCATACATTGAAGCACTAGAGCACTGGAAGACTGTATTTATCTCATGTGGGGCAGATCATACTGCAGCTCTCACCAAGGTGAATCTGAAATTGAAACTCAGCATCTGAGAAATGCTGGGAGAAAATATACACTGCTAAAACTCAACACAGAGAAATTGGAATGGCAATGCTTGCTTCCATCGGACACTGGAGATGATCACGAAGGCATACTATCTGTGGTAGTGGGAAAATTGGCCCTTGCTCAGATTCATATCATCTGCATGAACAGGGAGGGAGATGGTGAATGGGAATCCTGGGGCAAAGAGAAGCAGTTTGACACTTCATACTTTTTAAACATACTTAATTTTTTTATAGCATACTGTGAGCAAATGAGACAAATAGGTCATTCACTAGCTTTAACTCATACAATAAAATTCTTAAACAAGAGGGAGTTATTCTCAGGAGTTAAATTGTGGTTTTTTGTTTGTTTGTTTGTTTGTTTTCAGGAGTTAAAGTATTTGGGCATAAAAACAACATAAGATTAGGCTTGATGAGAAGTGAACTGTGTTTGAATGAGGGGTGTTTTGAGTAAAGGCCCACAATGCATATTGTGTCTTGCTGGGTGTCTCTCTTGATGGTGACCATTTGAATACTGTTAATAATGCAGAGATCCTGTTGTTTGTTTCTTCATCTTCAAGGATGGCTTGGTGTGCACATTTGGAGCAGGAGGGGCTGGTCAGCTTGGTCACAACTCCACCCGGAATGAACAAACACCTCGTGTAGTGGCTGAGCTGTGGGGAGCAAGAGTTTCGCAGGTTGCCTGTGGAAGGTGGGAAAGTACCTTAATAAAATGCCTTCTGAGGTCAGAGTTTTAGGGGAATCACTGAAGAACAGTAGGGAGGAAAGTCACCAATATGTTCAAATCCCTGTATGTTTAGTTCTGTCAGTAATCTTCATGATCAGGCCACCCTTCTGCCACAAACCCTGTGACAGCAGAACCCTCAGCCAGTGCCAAGCAAGGGGAGAGGACTGCAAAAACCAGCAGGAGTCCTTGGCTTTTGCTCTTCCAAGAAATGAAGGGTGTACTGGGTTCCAAAGGACAGAAGACTGTCAAAAGGCTGAGTCAGAAAAGTCAAGTTCCCATCTCCTTCAAAAGACTGGGTGGATCCTTAGAAAGAACCAAGCAGTACTGAAAATGATCCAGTTTCATTCTGCCTTTCTGGAACTGGGACAGAAAAAGTCTTCTGTTGACTTTCCTGGGTTTTGAATCAGACTCAGCAGTGTGGAATTTGCACTTGGAAAAAATGGGAAGGAAGCTAGCAAGGCATAACATTTTTTTTTTTTTTTTTAAATGCAGAACCAGGGTAAATCACAAACATTAGGGGATAGTATTGGAAATTTGAGTCTGTATTTTTTTTACTTTTTTACTATGTTTATAAAAGGAAAGGGTCCTATGACTTCAGTTAATGGGACTCTGTGGCTGGACTGTCATGACTTCTAAAGACAAGCCTCAGCTATCACCTCTGAAAACATATCTGTAAATTGTATTCTAACTAGCTCAGTGGTATTAACTTGTTCTGACCATTTTTGTTTTTCTGAACAGACAGCACACCCTGGTCTATGTCCCCTCCTTGGACAAAGTTTATTTATTTGGTTCTGATGAAGGACAGCTGGGAAATGAAAGAACAGCTAATCAATTGATACCACTTCCCATCAATTCATCAGTGGATAATGGAAAATTCTGCCAGGGTAATGAACACTGCAGATGCATACTATCTGTATTAATTTATTCAGTTCAGTCTGATTTCTTGATTTCCTGTTTACACTAGAAAGCTGATGGCTTCTAGTTGCTTAGACTGTTATCTCATGCTTGCTTGATAGTCTCAACCACAGTCTAGCAATGAGTAAATCCATTTGCTATTTGATTTATCATCATGAGTAATGGCCTCAAGGAATCAACTTTTAGATAGACAGCTGCTGTCTTTTTTTTTTAATGCGCCACCTCTGTGCACTGAACTCTATGTAGCAATGACCGTGTCTTCAATTGCTTGAAAACCTTTCCATTCTTTCACAGAAAACAACACCTCACAAAAGGTGATTAAAACTACGTCGAAAGAAAATGAGAGTATTGTCCTTTGCTTGAAGGAAATGGTATGTACATATTTGTTTGCAGCCTGTAGTTTTACCATTGTTCACAATACTGCTGGAAGCTTTTGATTTTTCTATCCTTTTAATGCTCCGACTAAAGATAAGTCTCTTTGCAGTTCTTTTAATGCCAACCTCAGAAACTGACTTGTATTGCAATTATATTTCTGTTCTATGTTTTCTGCATCTGGGTCACGCTGGATGACCATTAATTTATTTATATTTAGGCTGAAATGTTCTTGTAGTGATTGACTTGAGAAAAAGAATCACATCTGATATACCTTTAATCTCATCACATACTCATGCGTTTCATACAGAATTCCTATCCTTTGAATGGAATTGCAACTCTGAAGGAGAATGAAGTGGATGCATGGATTTCTAATTCCCGTTCAAACCGTTGGATAAGTATAAAAAAGTAAGTCAGAATGCTGGTGTTGATTTTTTTTCCCCAACATATAATTTTCCCTAAAAAATATTGTTCTTTGAAGACTCTTGTAGGAACTGATGTTCGAGAATTTAGGCGAGGGCCGTATCTTGTACCAGCACTTCTTACTTAATTTTTGCATAGGAAAAACATGTTCATAAGCAACAGCCCCTTGGTAACGCTTTTTGAAAGAACAGAACCGAGGTACTGCCTGGTTTTGGAAGCCAGTCCTTCTCATTGCAAGAATTGGTTGTTAAATTGGTGAAGAGCTGACAAAGTTAAACCAGTCTAGAGACCGAAGCCTTTTGTAAAAGCTCTCAATATAATGTTAAGAATTTTTTAGTGGTTAGGTGGAGATACACTTGTATACATGGCTTTTGTTCTTTCAGAATTAAATAATGAAGATGCTACTTCTGTTGAAAGGATTGATTTTTTTTCTTTGCCTTTTCTTTTTTTTCCTCAGGAATATCAGACTGATATTTTCATCTGAGGCTTGCATCAATGGAAGCTTCCTGGAGAAGAGGTAGTGTGTGCTGACATAGACATAAAAAATATTTGCTTAATATAAACTGATTGCAAAGTGTTATTTTAAGCTATGTATGTAGAGAAGAATAATTGCATCTGAAATTGCAAGAAGAAGTCTGCATTTTCAAGGAAAAGCCTGAACTAAAATTATTTTTTTGATCCTGTAGTTCCTACCAAAATTTGCTGTAGAAGCTTATATTCTAGTAGATCATCCCATAGTGACGATGGATGATTTTAATCTCGTGAGGCGATATTACAGCTCCCACCTCATTACAGTCCATAATAGCTCCTCCCAGCACTGAAGTGCAATTCATTTTTGGGTGAAATACAGCAAGCCTGTTATTAACAGTGCATCACTACACAAGATGGGAATGACAGAATATTAAAGAGGACACACCACCATAAGAATATCTTTATAAAACAGGTGAAGCTGTACTCACTGGAGCTGGGGCTTAATTCTAAGCATTTTCTGATGTTAGGTTGCTTCACTGTTCAGTCAGTAATAAAAAACAGCTCATTTGATTTTTTTCCTTTGTGACAGAGACAAGCATTTCAAAACTTCCAAAGAAATCTCAGGTGTAGACATGACAGAAGTACAAAGCTTTTATAAGAAGATCAGCCAGAAGACATTACTCTACGAGGAGGTAAGGATTTGACGTAAGAATTCTCACTACACGGACACCAAGGAGCTCTAGATCTGACTATTATTTTCTCCAGAGGTTTAGATTTTGCCAGTCTTTCACAAGCAATGCAAATGCAGGGCAGACGTGTTCTGCAGTGGAGTGGGGGATCAGGGCGTGCAAGGCATTTCTCACATCAAGAAAGCCACCAGGAACTGGCAGCCCTCATGAGGGCGGCTGACAGGGCTTGAGTGGAGCCAGGAGTGGGTCATATGCCCTGTCCTTCCCCCTGAAGAAAGGCAGCCCTAGGGAGTTCAGGATGGCAGGAGCAAGCGCACCTGTGGGAGGTGTGCCCAGGTTGAGGCACTCCTCTGCTCTGGAAGAGGTGAATAGACTGAGGTATATCAGGGAATCTGAGGAGTCAGACTTCTCGAGTTTCTCCCTACCTTTTCTGAGATAGGCCCAGCAGACAGAAGGGACACTCAACAGAGGGGCTTCTCTGTCCTCTGAATCCATATGAATGCACTGACCTAGAGAATAAGGGGCAATGGCAACAAGTCCCGGCCTGGTGCAGCAGGCTCATCCCCTTAGGAATTTCTGACCTTCTCAGGTGCCGATGCACAATAGGTGTGAAGCTCTGCAGGTCGATCTGAGCAACACTGGGGAATGCAGTACATCTGGCTTGGAGGTGATACAAAGGTCACATTGACCTGTGCCCTCCATTAAAATAGCTCCCACCAAGAAAAAAAGACAGATCACTGTTGTGGGAGACTCCCTTCTGAAGGGAACAGAAGGCCCAATGTGCAGACCAGATCTGCTTCACAGGGAGGTCTGCTGCTTCCACAGGGCCCAGATTAGGGATGTGAAGAGAAAGCTTCTTGCCCTGCTCTGGCCCTCAGACTATTACCTGTTAGTTATTTTTCAAGTACACAGAGATGAAGCTTCAAGACAAAGTCTGAGGATGATCAAAAGAGACTTCAGGGCTGTGACATACTTGTTGAGAGGTCAGGAGTACAGATGGTGTTTTCCCCTCTCTCCAGTTGCAGGAATTGATGAGTTGAGGAACAGGAAAATTCAGCAAATCAATATCTGGCTCCAAGCCTGGTGTCACCAGCAGAACTTGGGATTTTTTGATAATCGGTCATTTTACAGGACACAAGGCCTGCTTGCAATGGATGGCGTTCAGCTGTCTCAAAGGGGGAAAAGGAGCTTTGCTCGGGAGTTAGCAGGGCTCACTGATAAGGCTTTAAACTAGATTTGAAAGAGGAAGGGGATAAAACCAGGCTTGACAGAGACAAGCCTGGGGGTGAAATGACAATGGTTAAAGAACAGTGTGCTAGCAAGGTCCATCGGTCTACCACCCCTGTTGAGGTAGGGGATGGAGAACCATGTGGTACCAAAGGCACAAGGGATATTGACAGGTTAGAAATCACAAAAGTACCCGGGAATGGTCATGCAGGGCTTCTGCCCCCCAAAAGGTGGCAGGATCGCTAGCCCAACTGAAGTGCATCTACACCAGTGCACATGATATGGGCAACAAAAAGAAGGAGCTGGAAGCCATTGTGCAGCAAGAGGGCTGTGACACAGTTGCTATCACTGAAACATGGTGGGATGGCTCTCATGAATGGACTGCTGCAATGGATGGCTACAAACTCTTCAGAATGGATAGGGTTGGAAGGAGAAGTGGTGGGGTAGCCCCGTATGTTAGGGAGTGTTTGGGTTGTCTTGAGGTTAATAATGGCGATGACAGGGTTGAGTGTTTACAATTAAGAATCAGAGGGAAGGCCAATGAGGCAGATGTCCTGATGGGCATCTGCTATAGACTTTCTAACTAGGCTGAAGAAGCAGACGAATAATCTACAAACACCTGGGACAAGTTTCACAATTGCTAGCCCTTGTTCTCATGGGGGACTTCAACTTATCAGATGTCTGCTAGAAATACAACCCAGTGCAGAGGAAACAGACTAGGAGGTTTCTAGAGTATGTGAAAGATAATTTCATGACAGAACTACTGAGTGAGCTAGCTAGGGACAGTGCCCGCTGGACCTTTTGCTCAGAAACAGAGAAGGACTTGTGTGTGATGTGAAGGTTGGAGGCCATCTTGGGCACAGTGATCATGAAATAATAGAGCTTTCAATTCTTGGAAAAGTAAGGAAGGGGGTTAACAGACCCAAGGGGGTGACCTTGGACTTCTGGTGGACAGACTTCAGCCTGGTAACGAGGCTGGTTGGTGGAGTCCTCTGGGAGGCAGTCCAGGAGGGCAAAAGAGTCCAGGAAGGCTGGACACTCTTCAAGAAAGAAATCCCAAAGGCACAGGAGCAGGCTGTCCCCATGTGCCGAAAGATAAGCCAGCATGGCTTGGCCCCTTGCCGAGGCGATCGGCTCCGGGGCAGACCGCGCTCTGCAGCGGAGCGGGGATGGGGCCAGGCAGGGCTCTTTTCTCGAGGCCACTCGAGGCAGCCGAGGGAGCCGCCAGGCCCCGGCAGCCC